>ML289834.1:943-16791 GCA_005239495.1 Nicotiana undulata | reverse complement strand
TGTTTTCCCTTATCTTGATATGGAAAACATTTTCCTCCAATTGGAGAAAAATAAATTGATGAGAAAAATATTTTCCAAAAAATTTAAGCCAACCAAACATGAGAAAATTGGAAAACATTTTCCGAAAAATATTTTCCTTCATGCCAAACACACCCATAGTGTTATGTTGATTGTACTACGTTAACCTACTGAAGCCCTCATTCTTTATAGATCTTGAAACCGATAATGCGAGAAACTCGTACAAACATAAATTAAAATAGTCATTCATTATACATGTTTTAAATCTAAGCATATATATATATATATATATTGAGTTGACAAGTCAATAATAACGTTCAAGTGACTCAAATGTCGACTATACTCCAAATAGAATATTTTGTCCAAAACGACCTTAGATCAACAAATTCAAAAGCAAATAAGCAAATCCTTCAAACATTAATAATGTACACCATAAATTACGCCACATACAATGAAACAAACACCAAATTTTACTTTTATTACAAGTCTTCAAATATTACACATAAAGAAACAACTAACCCTACATACACCAACATCACATATTCTCATTTTTCCTTCGCGCTGAGGAAAGAGGCGGATTTAGGACGAGTTCCGTAAACATAATTCAACTATATAGAAATACGAAAAAAACATGAAAATATATACTCGTAATAATAAGATCACGCTCATTCTGAAAATAAAACGAAGCTTACATTTTCTTGAAAGAAGTAAGCTTCTTAACTTTCGCCCAAGGCTTGTCCCAAACAACAGCCAAATATTTATGAACAGAACCGCGGTCCTTGGCGTTAATAATAAGTCGATAATTTGTGCCGGCAACGACTTGAGTTTCTCCTTTCGCGATACTTTGAAATTCCAATTTTGTCCCTGCCGCTTTATTGTGCTCATTCACCGCAAACTGCCCAATCGCCACAACATCAGGGTCATTTACGTCAGTTAAAGGCTTCCAACCACCTGCTGCGCCGCCCAACGCGGTGGACACATGGAAGAAAAAGGAAGAAATTAACAAGATTGAGAGAGTCACGGAGAAAATAGAGGTCAATTTGATGGTCATTTTTTATTGTTTGTTTTTGTATTGTGAGGATTTGAGGAAAATGGTTATTTTTAAAAGTGGTTCAAGATTTTTATGGGTGCACTTATTTAAAGGAATTAGGTGGTAGGTACGTGGGGAACCGACAGTTGTCATGTGACTTGATTTCCAATATTTGCAGTTTCACTTTCACGAAAGTTCTAAATTAGTGTTATGGGTCCGGGGCGGAACTAGGTGGACGGAAGAGGTTTAGGCCTCATTTGTGAGATGTGAATCTTAATTATTCAGATCTCAGACATTAAATATGTTTGTTTTTAAAGTCTGAATCTTAATTATTTAAATCTTAATCATCAAGTGTTTTTTTTACTTCACAACCACTTAATGGGTCTGAATATGTCTGTATGATTAAGATCTATAACAGAGACTTAATTTCATTAAGATGTTATCACATATTCATTATTAATTGCCGCCACCGCCAACCATTATCAACTATCACCATGCCGCCGCCACCACCACCACCACCACCTCCACCACTATCACGCCACCATCATCCTCACTCATAGCCGCCACCATTATCGACCATCACCACCCACTATCCCCACCACTCCGACCACCATATATCATTCTCACCCACAATCAACACTCATTCACCTTAACTACCACAATTTCCCACCCCATCACTATCAACAACCACAGCCTACACTGCCCATTATTATAACCTACCACCCACCCACCACCTTTCTCATTCACAACTACTACCACCACCCGCCATTATTAACTATCACCACCCACCACCACCATCCTCAATCATAATTTCCACCACTACCAATCACTACTAGCTACTAGCATGAACCACCATCATCAACTAAAACTACCACCAACCACCGCCTCTAATCGGCATTCACCCGTTAGCTATCACCACCAACAACTATCATATTTTGAAAAATTATATATTTTATTGATAGAATATTAGATTAGTTAGTATTTCATTTGAATTTTATGTTTATCAATTTTCAATAAAGATAAATTTTATACATTCAGATGTTAAAAATCAAACAGTCTTAATTATTTATATTCAGATCTTAATACACATCTTAATATATTCAGACGTGTATTCATTTAGACGTCTTAATTTTAATACACATCTTAATATTCCGATGTGTATTCATATTCAGACGTATTAATCTTAAAAAAAATAAATGAGGCTTAAGTTAAAATTTTCTTTTCATATATGTTTAATTAATTTTTTTTTTAAAGTCTTTGTGTTTACTTTTCTGCATCTATCACTGATTACGATAAGTGCCACTCTCAAAAGTTGCCACAAATAATATTTAGTAACGGTAGTACTTGGAGCGACCTTAAAATCATTACTAAATATTTTTGGTGGCGACTTTTGGAGTTTTTACGGTGATGTATGTCGCCACAAAAAGGCCGGTTACTTGACTTCTCTTTCTATACTATCTTTTTTTTTCTTCTTTTAGTTCTTTTCTTATATAAAACGAGTCGTGGATCATAAATGACTAATTAAAGCTCTTTTTTTGGTTGCAACTTAGCAATCACTTATATAAAAGATCTGAATTCAACATTGTCAAATTAAATATAATACAATTGAAATACATGTTGTCTCGTTTAGAAGTTGAACAAGATAAAATGTCCACATATACTTTGAAGACAATTATGAGATTCTTCAAAAAAGAAAAAGAAAAACCCATAACTAATATTGCCAAAGAATAAGCAAGACGAAACGAAACATTAAATTTTAGCTATTTCATTCTTTAAATAATGGGTTGTAGATGCTTATAACACTTAATTGTTACGCAAACTTAAAAAAGAAATGAGTTTTTTAACACCGTCCTTAGAATTTTGAAACACAACCGTTATATCCTCATCGGCAGTATCTTCTTCCATGGTGGCAATAAGCAAATGATAAGTAATGCCATTAGCAACTAATCGAAAATTTCCCTTCAACACTTCTTTAAATTTTAAGTCAGACCCTTCTATTTTATCGTTATACGCTTTTACCGCAAAATTTGCAATATCTATCACCTTAGGATCTTTTAAATCTTTTATGGGTTGCCAATCATCTGTTGAAGGGGACGGAGCTAGAGTATCCGGTACGCGAGCCGAAACATAGGAGAAGGTGGAAGCAACTACTACAATTGAGAGAGTCACAAAAAGAAGAGAACTGAATTTGAAAGCCATTTTTCTTTTAAGAAGAATAATTTGCTAGTGGAGTGCTTGACACTAATGGTGATAAGACTTATATATAGGAGAGTTAGAAAGCAAGCATAGGCAAAAATAGGAAAGTTGATGAGTTTATTATTTTAGAGATGATTAGGTTACGTTGTGTATATGATTCGAAATAAATTAGTTACCTAATTAGTCTAGGAAAAAATGATTTGTTTTAAGTAGTGATTTTAAAATAATTACACCTTTACTACTTAAGGAGGATTTGCTGCAGTATTTCATTTGAATTGGCATTATTGCATGAATCTTAATTAACATTGCCATATTTTTTAATTATAAAAAGCTACCAAGGTGGCTAATTTTGTTTCAAAGTGTGGAAAAATAAGTAATTGTTATGAAACAATAAAAAAAGTAGAACAATATTCTAGAGAAAGAGAGAGATGAAATTCTTATTGAATTTTGGGATGATTTATAATAGGGTAAGACCCCTCTATTTATAGGGAAAGAGTGACTTAGCCACCAAGTAACAAACCCTAGAATCTCTTTAGAATATAGACATTCACCATAAATAGAATTCTATTTATAACACTCCCCCTTGAATGTCTATTCAACGGATAATGTGCCTCGTTAAAACCTTAATTAAAATAAAACCCAATGGAAAAAAAAATTCTAGAAAAGGAAAAAGAGTACACATGTTTAGAAATGCGCCTTTTGGTTACCTCGTTAAAAACCTTGCAAGGAAAACCCTGTGGGACAAAACCTTGTAAGGAAAAAAGAGTGCAACGCACATTAACTCTCCCTGATGGGAGCATCAATTCACATCCTTGAGCCTTCGCATCCCAATCTTGTGTATTAGCTTATTGAAGGTTGACGTCACAAGAGATTTGATGAATAAATCATCCATATTAACTTCAATAAATATGTTGCACCTTGAAAATCCTCGTTATCACATTATCATGCTTATAGTTATAGCAAGATACAAATGTGCACAATTTGCACTTAGGATGTAGTACTTCATGACAAAGAATTCTATATACTTTAAGCAATATCCTTCAGGGATTGTCATATAAGTTAAGTCATATAAGCCATATAAATAAACTTTAGATTTGCATCAAGTTTTCATGTCACACCAGACATATAAGATACATGAAAGTGATTGCACAAATGATTGACTTTATACTTTCAAATGTTTGAACTGCATGTCCAAAACTATATGTCTTTCATATGAAACAAATTCTATTTGAATTTTGTCTCTCTCATTTGGTCAATATTTGTGTCCATATTCAACAGACTTAAGATCCTCATGTATACTTAGCGCTATGACAGATGTCGTCGACGATTATTTTATATCGGTTCCAATATTTTTTTCCTTAAAGACATAACATAGAGATCTCTTCATTAATATATTCAGGTACCTGAATCTCACCTGAGATTTTATGAAGTGTTATGTCATGTGATCTTCTAGATCACTTGCCTCCTTTATTATGATCATTTGCTCATCTTCTTTATCAAGAAGTTTATTTGAACCAATTTGTCTATACGCTTTAAGTGTACCATAGACTTTGTCCTTCTAGGACATAATAGGAGCATTTACAATGAGAATATAGTTACTTTGTTTGGGTCCGCAAATGCATTTGGCATGCTTTGCAATGTATTGCAAATGGATTATCTTTTTATGAACTTCAAGTTCATATTATCTTATTCGAGGATCTAGATGTATAAATGATAATTCATTCCACGTAACTTTTTCTCAACTGTTTATCATGTCTCTCCCTCATGTTAGAAAAATTAACTTTCTTCCTCAATTTTGGGAACACATCTTTGTGCATTATAGTGTTAATCAAAATATACACCGCACATAAATAATAATAATAAGATGAAATTATTTGGTTCCTGACCCTGAACCAGTTGTGAGGGGATAATGTAATATACTTTCATATATAACGTATATCAAACTGATATAGATAAGTTTGTTCTCAAAAGAAATAGTTTAACTATTAAGTGAAGGCACTCATTAAATCATTTTGCTAAACGAAACAAACTTATCAAGATGAACTATCTTGAATAGAAAATTTGGAAATTATGCTCGAAATTAAATTATTGAGCAAGTTACCTCGCAAATATCATATTGTGGGTTAATAATAATCGCACATGTAACCATCTCATAGATGCATCTTATGTGGTATACATGGCAAGTGAATGGGCCCATATTCACCATTGATATTTCCAGCATTCATGGGACTCAATCCCAATTTTAGTTGGTATAATAATCGCGAGAACAAGCAAAATAAGAGAATTCGTAAAGAACTTTCTAGTTCTTTAATATTTACCCATGTGCATTCTCTTTTATTTTTGCACATCATACTTAAATTGATATGGCTAAACCAATTATGCCAACTGAATAAATTATCAATATTGATAAAGTTTAAATTTACACCATGACGTGTGCAATTATCAATAAACTCCAAGTTTATTATGATATGGTTTATTATATCAATAAACATCCACTTTATTGTGGTATTCTTTTATTTGTGTAGTACAAACTGGAGAATAAAGCTGGTAGCTTTTCACATACATATTACCCTGCTACAAGTTGTAGTAATAGAAAATATTAAGTCTTTCCTTTATTTGTAGTCTCAATATAACCAACCGCTTTCGCGAATATTTTAGAAACTCAATAAGTTTCTTTGAGACTTACTACAACACAATAAATTGACATGATAATCAATTGTATTCCTCCAAAATAGTAATAATTGGCTCTTTCAGCGCTCTCAATTAATTTTGTACTATCACACATTCATCAACATCCATATGGTGAATATCTCTTTCAAATAGAAAGTTATACCATTATGGTCATGGTCAAAATCATTATAGGCAAGATATGCTGCTTCTATTACTTTTGCCATGTAATATTCGCATTGCCATGATATTTTGACTAATCACAATAGGTACGTGATCAATGATCATTCATGTAATAATAATAAAATTATTTTCTTCGTCTCAAACCTCCTTTTAGAGGTGAGTGTGGTATATCCACTACCACTAGCACGTTCATATTCTTCCAAGAATGAATATGTATTCATAAATTAGATGTTGTCACATTCACATCATGAATGGATCTTAGTCATCTATATGTGCTTTACAAAATCTCATGTCAAATCGATGACAAATATTACTTTCAAAGAATGAAAGATTATTTTGAGAATTCTTATTACTCTCACTATCACAATGATGACGATTACAATTTCGTCTATTGCCACATCCACATCCATTGATACCTTCATGGTAATAATTTTATCTTCTTTCAGACTTATTATATATTGCTATCACATTCTCTTAAGGGGAATGAGAATGAAGCAAATTCAATGGGACGAGTTTTCACTTTTTTGCCCACAATCATACATGAGTTTGATCATGGCAAGGCATAGAAATTTTATCACTTTGGTGGTTATAATTTCTTGCAAACTCTATAGGAGTTATAATCAAAGTTTATTGTCTTTGCTTGCATTTAAAATCAAATTATAGAATTTCAAGAATTTAAAAAAGAAAACTAAAGTAAAATACTTACCTTAAATCCAGAATTTAATCATGAAGAAAGTTCATGGAGAATTGACAATCATTATGCTCAATCCCAAAACTTCTACTCAATTGGTTAGAGTCTCGTGCTAATAACGTGTTATAAAATAATAAAAGAAGAAGAACAATATTCCAGAGAAAAAGAGAGATGAAATTCTTATTGAATTTTGGGATTATTTACAATAGGGTAAGATCCCTCTATTTATAGGGAAATTGTGACTTAGCCACCAAGTAACAAACCCTAGAATCTCTCTAGAATATAGACATTCACCATAAATAGAATTCTATTTATAACAGTAATAAAAAAGTGAATTAGAGAATTTTATCTAACCTCACTAGGGTAGTAGGTCGTAGATGGAGAAAACAAACAACAAAAACAAAAAATCCAGTTTGATCCCATAAACGAGGTATGAGGAGGGTAGTGTGTCACTACCCTAAACTCAAACCCGTCGTGTTGGCGCCTATCGATGATACTAGGCCAGCCGACTTCCACAACACTGCAATAATTCATTCAAGGATATGCCAAAAAGACTTTTTGCATAACATAATTCACAAAAGAACCAGAGTTGAACACAAAAAAATAGAAATGCGGAAAGAAAAGCTCCAAACATCGGGATGTCACCGAGTCATGAGCATCTACTAAAAACTGGTCCGACAATAACAAGACGAACATAGTAGAGAAAAATTAAAAATACAACTAAAGGAAAGATAGAGAATAAGAAAGCAAGGCTGCAAACGCCGGGCAGCTACCTCGTTATCTCCAATGGTCAGCTACAGGACTATCAGCAACAGCTACCGTGACCAAAAATGTCTGGATCTGCACACAAGGTGCAGGGAGTAACGTGAGTACACCAACTTAGTAAGAAACATAAATAAATAAGGACTGAGAAGTATTGACGAGCTAAATGCAAGTACAATTCATTTCACAAAAAATCAGTAAAGTGTGGCATGCTTTACATCTAGAGTTTAAGTCAAATCATCTTGTTTAAATCAAGTTAAAGTAAAGTCAATAAGAAATATATTTCAACAGTTCTCAAACAAGGACTCAAAGCAACTATGTACATAAATAATAAAATCATATACCGCCCCTCGGGCAAACATCACTTAGTCCTCCCAATCACTCCAACCTCACATTCACTCATGCCTCACAATCGCTCAGCACTCGGCACTCGCACTTAGTAGGTACCTGCGCTCACTGGGAGTGTGTATAGACTTTGGATGGGCTCCTTTAGCCCAAGCGCTATATCAATACCAATCATGGCAGAATCAATGAAACATGTTGCGGCGTGCAGCCCGATCCCATAAATGTCCTCACAAATCAAACCATCGGCCTCACTCAGTCATCAATATCTCCAGTCTCTCGGGCTCTCAGAAATCAAAGTAAACAACCCAAATAACATTGACATAATGCATCAAAATAGAATAACAGAGACTGAACAATGATGTAAGAATGCATGAACATGACTGAGTACGGAATAACAACTAAAACAGTGAGAGGACAGCAAGAAACGACCTCTAAGGGTCCAAACAATCCGACATAAAGCCTAAGCATGGTATCCAACATGATTTACAGTAAATCTTTCTATAAGACATAAGGATCATATAGCTAACAACTGGTTGGTTCAACTTTACAGTTTCTACGGGACGGACCAACTCAGAATCCCCAACGGTGCACGTCCATACGCCCATCACCTAGCATGTGCGTCACCTCCAAATAGTCACATGACAGAAAATTTCGGGGTTTCATACCCTTAGGACCAGATTTACAACCGTTAGTTACCTCAATCTAAGCAATTTCCTACTTTGCAATGCCCTTGACTCTCGATTCGGCCTCCAAATATCCCGAATCTAGTTACAAGCAGTACAATACCATTAATATATGCTAAACGAATCAATTCCACAAGAAAAACTATGAAATTAGACTCAAAACCCAAAATTTACTCAAACCCGGCCTTAGTCCCACGTCTCAAAATTTGACAAAAGTCACAAAACCCGAAAGCCCATTCACTCACGAGTCTAACCATACTAAATTCATCAAAATCAGACATCATATGGTCCCTCAAATTCTCAAAATACATTCTAAAAAATTCCAAGCCCTAACCCCCAATTTTCACTTCAAAACCCTACTAATTAAGTGAGAAATCAACGGGAAAACACCACAGCTAAGGATAATTAGGCTCATGGGACTTACCTCAGTGAATAGCCTTGAATCCCTTTCAAATATCCCCTCAAAATCTCCAAAGCCCGAGTTAAAAATGGTGGAAATGAGGAAAATATCGAAGTCCTCTAGTTATACATTCTGCCTAATGAAACCGCACTTGCGGTCCCTTCTCCGCATCTGCGGACCAAGCTCCGATTATGCGAAAATCACTTAAAATACCTGGGGCCGCTTCTGCGATCATCACAGGTGCGGGCACCACCTCACACCTGCGGCTTACCTCTCGCATCTGCGCATGCATGCCCGCATCTGCGTCTCTCGCAGGTGCGGAGAGCATTTGCGTCTCTCGCAGGTGCAAAAATAACTTCGCGCCTGCGGTTCCTTCCCAAGTCCTCTGTGGCCACATCTGCGGATCCTCAGTCGCTGCTGCAGGCTCGCACCTATGGCTCCTACTCCGCAGGTGCGGAAGACACCAGAACCAACAACTTCAACTGCATATTCCAAGTTCCAAACCTTCCGTTAACCACCCGGAATTACCCCGAGGCCCTCGAGACCTCAAGAAAACATACCAACACGTTCCATAACATCATAAGAACTTAGCCGAACCTTCGAATCACTCAAAACAACATCAAAATACCAAATTACCCTCGAATTCAATCCTAAGAACTTCTAAATTTCCAAATTCCACAAACGACGCCGAAACCTATCAAACCACGTCCGAATGACCTCAAATTTTACACACACGTCACAAATGACACCACGAACCTACTCCAACTTCCGGAAATCCATTTTGACCCCGATATCAAATTTCCACTTCCGACCAAATTCGCCAAATTTTCAACTTTTGCCAATTCAAGCATAATTCTACTAATGACCTCAAAATTACATTCCAGACGCGCTCCTAAGTCCAAAATCACCAAATGGAGCTAACAGAACCATCAAAATTCAAATCCAAGATCGTTTACACATAAGTCAACATCCGATTGACCTTTTCAACTTAAGCTTCTAATTTAGAGACTAAGTGCCTCAATTCACTCCGAAACCGAATCAACAAACCCGATATATCATAATTTAGCGGAAGAACACAAAAGAAGTAGAAAGGGAGGGGGGGGGGGAAAGGGCTATAACTCTCGAAACGATCGGCCGGGTCTAGAAATATTATATCCTCCCCCTCTTAAACAAACGTTTGTCCTCGAACGGGTCTAGAAACATACCTGGAGTCTCAAATAGGTGTGGATATCTGCTCCACATCTCCTGCTCGATCTCCTAGGTGGCCTCCTCCACAGTCTGACCTCTCCACTGTACCTTCATCGAAGCTATATCCTTTGACCTCAACTTCCGAATCTGCCGATCCAATATGGCCACCGACTCTACATCATAAGTCATATCACCATCCAACTGAACCGTGTTAAAGTCCAAAACATGGTATGAATTGCCAATATACTTCCGGAGCATGGAAACATGAAACACTGTATGCACACTCGACAAGCTGGGTGGCAAGGCAAGCTTATAAGCCACCTCCCCCATCCTCTGAAGCACCTCAAAAGGCCCAATGAACCGGGGGCTCAAGTTTCCCCTCTTCCAAAACCTCATAACACCCTTTATGGGTGATACCTTCAACAAAAACTTCTCCCCAACTATGAAAGACACACCACGGACCTTCTTGTCCGCATAGCTCTTCTGCCTAGACTACGCCATGCGATGCCGCTCCTGAATCAATTTCACCTTGTCTAATGCATCCTGGACCAAGTTTGTACCCAAGAGACTAGCCTCACCCGGCTCAAACCATCCTACTAGAGATCTACATCTCCTTCCATTTGAATCCGTGTATGGAGACATCTGAATACTCGACTGATAGCTGTTGTTATATGCAAACTCCACGAGTGGTAGAAACTGGTCCCATGAACCCCCAAAGTTAATGACACAAGCACGTAACATGTCCTTCAATATCTGGATAGTGCGCTAAGACTGTCCATCCGTCCCCAACTCTCGCTACATTGCCCTCCAAAAATGCGATGTAAACTGAGTGCCCCTATCTGAAATGATGGAGACTGGGACACCATGTAGGCGAACAACCTCTCAAATGCAAATCTCAGCCAACCGCTCTGAAGAGTAAGTAGTACTAACTGGAATGAAGTGCACGTACTTGGTCAGCCAATCCACAATAACCAAAATAACATCGAACTACTTCGAATTTCGTGGGAGCCCAACTACAAAGCCATGGTGATCCGATCCTACTTCCACTCAAGAATCCCTAACCTTTGAAGCAAACCACCCGGTCTATGATGTTCATACTTAACCTGCTGACAGTTGAGACACCGAGCCACAAACCCAACTATATCCTTCTTCATCTGCCTCCACCAATAGTGATGTCTCAAATCCTGGTACATCTTCGCGGCACTCGGATGGATGGAATACCGCGAGTTGTGGGCCTTCTCGAGAATCAACTCCCGAAGCCTATGCACATTGGGAATTCATATCCGTCCCTGCATCCTCAACACGCCATCATCACTAATAGTCACATCTCTAACATCACCTCGATGAACCCTGTCCTGAAGAACGAGCAGGTGGGGGTCATCATACTGGCGCTCTCTGATACGGTCATAAAGAGAAGACCTGGAGACCACACAAGCCAATACCCGACTCGGATCCGAAATATCCAATCTAACAAGCTGGCCCACTAAGGCCTGAACATCCAATGCCAAAGGGTCTCTCTGATGCTGGAAGGCATGCTAGACTCCCCAAACTCTTCGCCCGGCAGCTCAAGGCATCGGTCACCACATTGGCCTTCCCCAGATGGTACAAAATAGTGATATCATAGTCCTTAAGAAGCTATAGCCATCCTCGTGTCGCGCCCCCTTTTTCTCACGAAATCGGGTTTCGACATTTTGGATCAACTCCTTTTTGAGAGGGTAAGGAATTGGAATTGAGAGAGTCGCCACCTAACAGATTAAGGTGTGTTAGGGCACTTGGAGCAAATAACTCATATAACTAGTTTACATCACCAAAGATCGGGTAAGGGCTCAAATTACCTTGAGGGTGAGGTGTTAGGCACCCCTCGAGGTCCACAACGGTGGGTCCCGGTCGAGTTTGAACTAAGCGAATTAGTCTAAGGGGAAGAAAGCAATTTGGACAAATAAAATACTCAATTTATTTTTTTAAACAGGAATAAGGGGGAAGTCCTAAGTTTTTAGCCTATAGGAGCACCCCGTGCAATTCTTTGTAACTCCCTCAAGTCGGGGTGTTATTCATAGCATTAGCGCACAGACTATCATCTCCTTACTACCCGATTACTATCTTTAGGTTGTTACTTAAGCGTTCTGGTTGATTCTAGCTCGTTCCCTATGCGTGCACTACCCGTTCCTTACCTATGGCCCTGGAAGTATTAGGACCTCTATTTGGGATAGTTCTAGACCCAAACTATGTTGCTCAAAAACGTAAAATCTAGGCGACAAGCAAAGACAAATAGAACTTTCAAATAAAAGCAAGTATGGTATCATATTGACCTCCACACCTAAGACACCAAATGCACGCAATCGATTCCGCAAACTTTATTAACCTTAAAGTCCTATAGGCAGGATATCTATGCGAGAAAACAGATACATAGGCAGTTTTATTAAGGCGAGTGTTAAGACCTGTTGTTTGCCTACTGATTTTATTCAGTATAATCTTGGGCACTTCAGGCAATAATACATCAGAATTAAGCTAGAGTTACTATTAAGTCCTACAGGTATATTGCCTAAGTGATTGACAATGGCGATTGTGTTCAGAACCAATTAATAGGATCCTATAGGCATGATTTCTACGAGTTTGACGATTACAGACCTATAGACATGATTTCTAGATGTAGAACCGATTTTAACTTATAAAGATAGGTTTTATTCTCCTTTTTAATCCTATAGGCATGCTTTCTAATTACTGCACTTACTTAAGTCCTATATGCATGATTTCTAGGTTTGAAACTGATTTTTTAAAATCCTATAGGCATGATATATATTAAACCGTGTACAGGCAAAAATTATGTAGATTTCCAGAAAAACGATTAAATCAAACATCAAAGTCCTATAGGCATAATTGCTAATGCACATTTGTTGGACATATTGATAGGTCCTATGGGCAGGATTTCTAATATGAAATTTAATGTTAACCCTATAAGCATGATTTCTAATATGCAGATATAGAACTCAGAGTTAATACCATCGCGAAAGTCCTATAGGCAGGATCTTTAAGCATAATATAGAACTCATATAGTTTTTACAGAATTAACAACATAACTAAATCCTATAGGAAGGATTTCTACCCAGTTTAGCAAAAGAAAATAAGAAAGACCCCCCAAATTTACTAAATATCCCCAAATCTGTTTATTACAGACCAGAATAGCAAATGAATTACATAGTAACAATGGGACACTATAGGGAGCCTTCATTAGGCCCTAATAAACCTGGGAACCAGGCCTTCCAACCATAACAACTTTGAGGAACAACATAGTGATTCATTCATAGCACATTAGAACCAGGTTTCCAGTGTGTCAAAGTTCCCAAGGGCCTCAGGGACCCAGGTCAATGCTCACACCAGAACCACACATTCAGAAGATAGCTCATAAGAGATTGGAAAACCAATGCCAAGTGTGTTAGAGTTCACATGAGTCTCATGTGGACCCTGAGCAATGCTCACACTGAGGTGGTTGAGAACCTAAGGGACTAAGAGTGGAAGTTTTAAAAATCAGTATATAAAAGGAAGTAGGGGCAGATTTCAAAACAGCTTGATTTAAGAAGAAACAAGGTTTAGAACACAGAATTGCAGGTAGAACTGCAAAGTTTGCGAAGTACATAGTTTCAAACAGGTTAATTCAGAGGAGACCTAATTACACTAAGCAAACATGCCGGCATTTAGACAATAATTTCTTAATTACATAGGCATTTAGAAGAAATGTTAAGGCAAACAAGTTGGCAGGACACATGAGTTAAGTAACAACACAGATTTGCAAAATTAGGATAAGTTAACTAGTTCCATGCTAGTAGTGTCTTAAGGAATGCAAAGTTGAAAAAGTGAAGGATTAGCAAGCAATGCATGAAAACAAGTTAGACATTAAGCCAGCTTATAGGAGGATCCATATTATTCAAAAATAACTAATCTTAAACTAATAGTATTAACCAAAAGATTAGAAGAGAGTCATAGGAGCGTAAAAAGCAGAATCATGCTAAAGTAAGGTTCAAGACATGCTGTTCAAGTAACACTGATTATGAAAACATGGAGAATGAAACGACAAGAGATTAAGGCTTACCAGTTAAGCAAGAAAAGCAAGTAAATATGTCACCGTAGTTAAGTTTCTGAATCACTTGGCCTTGACTTTTAGCCGGTCAAGACCAGAAACAATGAGCATAGAAATAGAGTGAAAGAACTAAGTTTCTTTTTGAGAGTATGAGAGTTCGAATCTTGTGACAAGCAGTACAATACCATTAATATATGCTAAAAGAGTCAATTCCATAAGAAAAACTATGAAATTAGACTCAAAACCCGAATTCTACTCAAGTATGACCCCCGGACCCCCGTCTCGATATTCGAAAAAATTCACAAAACCCGAAAGCCCATTGATTCACGAGTCTACCCACACTAAATTCATTAAAATACGACATCATTTGGTCCCTCAAATTCTCAAAATACACTCTCCAAAATCCCAAGCCCTAACCCCCAATTTTAACTTCAAAACCCTACTAATTAGGTGAAAAATCAACGGGAAAATACCTCAGCTAAGGATAATTAGGCTCAAGGGACTTACCTTAGTGAATAGCCTTGAATCCCCTTCAAAAATCCCCTCAAAAGCTCCAAAGTCCGAGTTAGTGGAAATGTGAAAAAATCTCGAAGTCTTCTATTTATACATTCTGCCCAGTGAAACCACACCTGCGCTCCCCTATCCGCATTTACGAGGCCGTACCGGCGGACCAAGATCCTCTTCTGTAGAAATCACTTAAAATCCCTGGGACCTCCTCTGCACCTCTTGACCGCATCTGCGATCATCCCAGGTGCGGAAACCACCTCGCACTTGCGGCTTACCTCTCCCACTTGCGCATGCATGCCCACATCTGCGTCTCCCCCAGGTGCGAAAATAACTTCGCACCTGCGGTTCCTGAACAAGTCCTCTATGGCCGCATCTGCGGCTCCTTAGTCGCTCCTACGGGATGGCACCTGCGGCTCCCACTCCGCAGGTGCGGAAGACACCATAACCAGGAGCTTCAGCTACATATTCCAAGTTCCAAACCTTCCGTTAACCACCCGGAATTACCCCGAGGCCCTCGGGACCTCAAGAAAAGATACCAACACGTCCCATAATATCATACAAACTTAGTCAAACCTTTGAATCACTCAAAACAACATCAAAATACCAAATTACCCTCGAATTCAAGCATAAGAACTTCTAAATTTCCAAATTCTGCTAACGACGTCGAAACTATCAAACCACGTCCGAATGACCTCAAATTTTACACACACGTCACAAATGATACCACAAACCTACTCCAACATCAGAAAATCCATTCCGACCCCCATATCAAATTTTTCACTGTCGACTAAATTCGCCAAATTTTTAACTTTCGCCATTTCAAGCCTAATTTCACTAGTGACCTCAAAATCACATTTCGGACGCGCTCCTAAGTCCAAAATCACCTAAAGGGGCTAACAGAACTATCAAAATTCAAATCCGAGATCGTTTACACATAAGTCAACATCCGATTTACTTTTCCAACTTTAACTTCTAATTTAGAGACTAAGTGCCTCAATTCACTCCGAAACCACTCCGGACTCGAAATATAACCCGATATATCGTAATATAGCTGAAGAACACAAAAGAAGCAGAATTTGGGGGGGGGGGGGGGGGGGGGAAAA
>ML289832.1:43183-76429 GCA_005239495.1 Nicotiana undulata | reverse complement strand
GTATGATTCGCGAACGTGTGGAGCTTTATGACCGAGTCAGTCCTTATGACCCACCCTTACAACATCGGCTGATAGTCTTGTCCGTGTCGGTTATATATATATATACGCATTGCATTCATCCGCATTTGCATTGAGTTGGGATCGTACGAGGGTGAGTTGAGAAACAATACAGAGTACTGGGAAGTGAACAATTGAGAATAAAGATAAGTCATTTCGGATAATGAGAAAGAGAACAAGTAATATAACTATGAATAGCTTACAAAGGAAGACTATGTTTGAGATCAGTTACTGATTGTTGCTTACATGTTCTTATACTTGATGTACTTTCTCATATGATTTATTGCTCAGCATGTATTTTATTTTATTATGTACTGGACCTTAGTGAGTATGTATTCTACCTCTCGTCACTACTCTTTACGAGTTTAGACGGGATACTCACTGGGTACATATTTGTTTATATGTACTCATGCTGCACTTTCCTTCTTTTCTGCACTTGACTGTGCAGGTACTGAGGCTGGTCCGTCCGGTCGTCCGCCTGTTGATAGATACTGACCGCGGCGTTGCTCCACTCGGTGAGCTGTCTTCTTGGCGTTCTCCTGACAACACCTCTGTAGCCTTCTAGTTTCCTTTTGCTCGGTCTTTTGTTCCTGACTGCGGCTTGTATATTTTGTATATGTATTTTCTACAGTTGTATATATGTAGCCGCCCATTGACACTGTGACACTAGTCCTGGCACACACTTGTTGTAGTTGTCGGAGTTGTATATATATTGGGCCTAGCTGTGGATCAGCTTCTTCCTACGGCCTTGCCCCATGTCGTTATTGTATTCCGTACTTTCATTGTTATTGTTGTTCGTTGGCTTGCCTAACCCCACCGTTAGGCGCCATCACGATCTGGACCGGTTTTGGGTCGTGACAGTTTTACTCATGTTATACTTCTGCATTTCTTGTGCAGATACTAGTGTTGGTCCCAGCAGCAGTTAGTGGAGGCTTGCTCGGACTAACTGATCATGGACACTTGAGGTATAGCTACACGGCGTCTGAATCCCTTAAGTCCCCCTTCCCTATCTAGTTCTACTGTTTATTTTTGTTTCAGATAGTTGCACTTTCATTTTGACTTTGGTTATAGTACTATTAGAATGCTCATGTACTTGTGACACCAGACACTAGGTTGCCTGGGTCGTGACAAGTTGGTATCAGAGCACTAGGTTGCCTAGGTCTCACGAGTCATGAGCAAGCTTAGTAGAGTCTGGAGGATCGGTACTAAGATGTATGTTCTTATCTTCTAGAGGCTATAAGCACTAGGAAATATTTCACTTCTTTCTTTCTCTATTGTGCAACTTTATTCTATCACTAAATCTTGAATCATTCTATTCTTGTTCTCTCGCAGATGGTGAGGACACGCATAACATCCACATCCGGGTAGGAGATGGAGTCCCATGGTGCAGCCATTGTGAGCACCCAATTTTTGCCTCGCATGGAAATTACTCCTAAAAATAATCCAAAAATAATTTTTATGAATTTTAGGATTTTTTCTTTATTTAGTTGCATTTAATGCATTTTTAATACTTTAAAATTATAGGAAAATCATAAAAATTATCACATTTTCATTTCATGCCATCTTAGGTTTAATTTGCATCTTTAGAAATTAATCACTCTTTAATTGATAAATTAATATATAAAAGTCGCAAAAATATTCATTAGCAGTAATCAATTAGTCTAATTAATTAGTTAAAATGCTAATTAGTCTTTTTGCAAAATAAATTCAATTAGTAGTAGAGTGGCCGTTTTTAAAGAACAATTTGGCCTTTTATTTCAAATTGACCCAATTTTAGGGCCCAAAATCCCAGGCCCAACCAAATACCCCTTCTTTAAAAACTCCACTTTCCTAAAAATTTAGACCTAGACCTAATTAGATACAAAATAGATCAAAAAAGATACCTCCCTTACAAAGACAGTAGCGTCGTTGGACCCCAAAAAGGTCGTTCCCCCTCCCTGCTTCTTCCTCACCTCTCATCTCCAATACAGAGAAAAATACCAAAATGAAATATACCTCCTCCCCTCTCACACATCAGAGACCCAAAATTAGGAAAGATAAGGACCCCCTCCCTTACAAAAAGAGCAGCGGCCAGACACAAATGGAGAACGAAGAGAAAGAGAGTTGTCTCTCTCACGCAACTCTCTCTCTCTCTGAAGACCTAGCCGTCATAACCTTTAATCTCTAACCCAAAGAAAATTTAGCGATTTCCCACCCTCAGCGAACTCCAGTAACCGCCACCCAATTTCGCCCTTCACAAAAAGAAACCTCTTAAATTCAATTTTTTTTCTTTATCTTGGGACTGATTGGGAAACACATTTCATGTTTCAGTTTTATCTTCTTTTGAAAATTGTTCCTTCTCATTTGGCTATGACCTCGTACTAGAGTTTCATTGGTCTTGGGTTTACTGCTATGTTTCTGGGTTGAAGATCAAAGTTGTTGTGTGCCTTTTCGACTGCTATTTGCTGTTACGGTTTAAGTTGTGTTCCTGCTACAACTTTCAACTTCAGATATTTATTTTCTACTTTGTTCAAGTTTGTTTCCAGCTTTAGGTACACATCTGTAAAACTTGTGTTTCTTTCAATAGAGTGACTGGAGCTTGTTCATGTTGTTTCTTACTTCTGCTATGCTTCTACTTGATTATGATAAACTAAACATGTAAACTCATGACTTAACTAGTGTGCGTTTAGTTTGCTTGTGTTATATAGGCTTAGAATCATGTCTATTGCTATGAAATGTATGTTTTCTCTTTATTAACTCGTCGTTTGATTGAACCGTATGCATATCTATATTTCACCTCTGTTTGTTAGGTAGGTTTCAGTGCTCCATGTAACTTTCTTTTCCTTTAGTGAATGATTGATCGTGTTGCATTATGTGAACCCATCATATTCTGCATTTCTACTTCGATTTATGATATTAAGTCTTTACTAATGAATTTCTTGTCCAATGTTATTTCGTATAGTTATCTAGTTGAGTCATGCTTATCTACTAATCAGATTAAAAGTGTGCTTGTATGGTATTGTGAGGTTTGTTCATTGCAGGGGACTAACCATTTGGCGATTGTGACCACCAGTTGGTCACAATTGTAAATTGAAGAACACAGACCCATGGTAAGTGATTCAAATGTCACGGTGGTTGTTTTCTTATTCCTTTTTTCTCTGGATGAATGTTCGATATACTTCTAATGGCTAGTTATGGTCTAATTTGTATTTGAGGATCTAAATGAATTCTTGTATAACTAGTAGGTAGTACGTTAGGATTGGAATTCTAGTAGAAGTCAATTGAAGTTGTATGTGTCAATGGAACATGGATTTTGTAATTTCAAGCACAAGAAGGTGTACTGCGTAATTGGCAGTGTAGTTTGCTCATTGTTTGGAGTTTGAATCTGCTCCCTTTGGAAAACGGAGCATCTCTGTGGTTACTAACTTGGTAAATGACATGAAATCTCATACAACATCAAAGTGTCTAAGTTGATTGAGCTTGGTACACGAAGCCCTTCCAAGTGATCATTTTCTGATTTTCCAAAACAATTCTTTAATCAATGGCTTCTCAATAATCTCAATCTTAGGAAAAAAAACAAAACAACTTATGAAAAAATAATAGTTTTGCTTCAAATAAGCAATTAAATCATCGTGACCATAGTCATGATTACGTAATCTACACTCGGGTTTGCAACTCATGCTACCCGACCCCAACTTCAAACTATAATAAAATCAACGCGTTGTAAATTGCGGGTGCATTTCATGTGGCGCGTTTACAATGTGTCCAAAAATGACAAGTGCACGCCATCATGACTTGTTTCAGAATAATCCATAAAAGTATTAAAAGCGGCTAAAAAGTAAAAAAAAAAAGGCTAAAATGCACAATAGTTTTAAAATATGTAAAAAATCAGATAATTAGGCCAAATATTAATAGTTAAGAGACCGTGCTAGAACCACGGAATTCGGGAGTACCTAACTCCTTCTCCCCGGTTAACAGAATACCTTACCCAGATTTCTGGTTTGCAGACATTTTAAATAGTCAAAATTTCCTCGGTTTGGGATTTCAATAAATAAATGGTGTCCCGGAACATCGTAAAAATTTCGGGTGGGGACTCTGAAATCAATAAATAAATCCCAAAATCGAATAATGTCACTTCAATTGGAAAAGCTCCCTTATCCACCCTTACCGGTGGAAAACGGAGGTGTGACAGCTCTGGCAACACTGCTGGGGATTAGAACGCAGAACTTCTGGTTCAGGGTTCAAGAATTCGAGCTTAGAATAACTGTTATATTTGGCTCTATTATCTGATTTTTACATGTTTAAACCTAATGTGCTAAATGCCGCTTTTTCCAAATTTTAGAACGAGGTTCGGACAAGTTGCAAAGCCGGTGAAGCTTCTGTATTCCCGGTACGCTGCCCCCCCCTCGGCTCGAGTTGTCCGCTTGGGTAAGACAGGTCTAGAACAATACACCCCAGGGTTCAAAGTTAGAATGACATAGCCTCATGACGGATCCCTAGTAGGAACGTTTGTTTGTATCATGTGCATTTGACTTTGGAGACTCAACACAGGGGTTGGGTCCGTCTAGGACAGGTGTACCCAATTTAAAAGACCATCCTGATGCATCTTACGTGCTATTTGCGTATCTGTTTGTTTCGGCTTGCATATTTGACTGGCTTCTGAAGTCGAAAAAAAAACAAGGGTGAGAGGTTAGGTATTTGAAATTTTTTTAAAATTCCGCCGAAATCTTGAAAAAAAAGAGAAAAAAAAGCCAATGTTTTAAAAAAAAAAAAATATTTCCCATGTTCCGTCAAAATTGGCAGAACTACGCGGATCTGTTTCTCACCGAATGTGAGATACGTAGGCAAACCTCATTGGTTTCGGCCCCAATTTTTTTAAAAATCCAAAAAAAAAATATTTTCCGTTAATTCCTTCTTTAGGAGTATTTTTTTTAGGAAATTCCAAACAAATAAAAACAAAAAAAAGTTTTAGAACCCAAAAATATTTTTTCATTCGAAAAAGACAAATCAAATCAAAATCTCCCCAAAAAAATATTTTCTACCTTTTTTTTAAAAAGACTTTTTCCAAAAGATGCAAAACAAAAATTCAAAAAATATTTTCTTTCTTCTTGAAAAGTCTTACTTTCAAAAATTTTGAAAAAAACAAGTAAAGAAAAACAAAAATATCAAATCCAAAAATATTTTCATTCTTCTTTCAAAAATTGGAAAGAAAATTCAAGAATCAAATATATTTTCTTTTACGTTAAAAGTATTTCTTCCATAATTTCGAAATAGAAGTCCAAAAATCAAAAAAAAAAATATTTCCTTTCTTCTTTAGAAGTTTTTCTTTCAAAACTCTACAAAACTTGAAATTCAAAAAAAAAATAAATATATTTTCTTTCTTCTTTAGAAGTCTTTTTTTTTTCAAAAGAAACAAATCAAAAATATTTTCTTTCTTCTTTTTAATTCTTTGTTTCGAAAAAAAATTCAAATTTCAAAAAAAAGAGTTAGGTTATTTACTTTGTTCCCAATCTTCCTAAACTACGCAAGATCTGATTCATGTCCCCACATGATACGTAGGCAACCCACATCAGGTTCGATCAAATGACTTTTAAAAAAAAGAGTGAAAAAATGATAATAAGGACCGACTGAGTCCATTCTAACAAGTCTTTTATTTTGAATTGTGAAGAAAGTTTGAGGTGGTCGGTTTGTGGTAAGTTGACAACACAAAATTCAAGGGAAAAGTTCAACAAGAGTCCAATGTGGTTGCGGAAAATAGAATACTGAAACAGAAAATGGCTGAAATGTGTCAAGCATGGGCTAATGGCCAAGGACCGCCTTTTTCTTCTCATGGTTTCCCAGAGTTCACACCCATCTCAACTACTTCCATTCCGGTCTCATTGCCTGATCAATCCTATCCACCTGGGTTCAGTCCTTATCCCAACTGTACGACTACGTATGGAACTTCTGTTGTGTGCTCCCAAAGTGTGTCATTGACAACAAATCGGATAACCACTGCTGTTATGCCCATTTTCACTATCCCACAGCCAACAGTGGTACAAAAGAAAAGTGGTAACGACCCGACCGGTCGTTTTGAGAATTTAAGCTTCGTTCGGTGGTGTAAGGTCATGAATAGCTTCACATTAGGTATATCGGCCTGTGTGCGTGGTTGGATTTAGTTACCGGATAATCCGGAGTCGAATGGGGAGAAAAAATTCAATTTTGGAAGCTTAATTGATGGAAGTTGACCGAAGGTTTGACTTTTGTGTAAACGACAACGAAATGAGTTTTGGGTGATGTCAACAGCTTCATATGATGATTTTGGACTTAGGCGCGCGTTCGGAATTGGTTTTGGAGGTCCGCAGAGTAATTTGAGGTAATTCGGCAAAAGTTAGAATTTCGGCGATTTCGGCCGATAGGTGAAATTTTGATATCGGGCTCGGAATGGAATTCCGAAAGTGGCTGTAGGTCCGCTGTGTTATTTATGACGTGTCTGACGAATTTGGCATTGTTTCGGGTTGAATTGATATGTTTCGGCATGAGTTTTGATATTTGAAGATTTGAAAATTTATAAATTTGATTTCTTGGGTTGATTCGTCATTTGGTGTTGTTTTATGTGATTTTAAACCTCGAGCGATTCCGTATTAGGTTATTGATCTTATTGGTATGTTCGGACGGGGTCCCGAGGGGCTCGGGTGAGCATCTTCTTCTGGTTTGTGTTTTTTCTTTTTCATCTTCTTCCTTTTATTCACCCATTAATAAACTATATATATATAGAGATAGGATCAATCCTTAATAAGTTGAGTTAAGAAGGCTAAAAAAAATTGCTACTGATTTATAAATAAATAATTATCAATTTACAATAGAACTGTTAAGCAATCAATTATACCACATAATGTTGCATCGTATTCTACAGCTTTGCTAACTTTTTATCATGAGATTTAAATCTAAATTGTTTATTTGAAATTTCAGGGGAAGTTGTATCTTATTAGTAGAATTTTTATTGGGGTTTTATCGGAGTTTGTTGCTTCTGGAGGTTTTTAAATAAAAATATGGGAAGATGGGCAATTTAGTGGGTCTGGAGATATAAAGGATTGTGAAGAGATCAGTGTATATAAGCTAGTTTTGAATATTTACAAATATCATCTATGTCCAAACGGCTTGATAATGCCAGAAAGTAAGAGACTTGACCGGAAAAGAAGTCTTAGGGCTCGACAGCGAGGTGACGAAAAAAAAAGAAAAAAGAAAAACAACAATCCTGAAGCTAGAAAAAAAAACCACTTCTTCTCCGATCTCTTTGTTCAACAATCTTATCTCAGTCACTCGCTATTTGACATTGAGGATGGAATCATCACTGTCGTCATCGTCAGTGATAACGCCGGAAGATGTAATGGGGACTTTGATGAAAGATGGAACAATCGATTCTATGAGGTTGAAAATAATTACTCACCTCAAAGCTAATGAAGAACTTAAAAATACCACCATTAAGATGGTTGAGCAAAGCAAGGTTCTCAACATCCCTGGTGCCAAAAAGCAGACAAAAAGAGAGCTATTTGATGCACTCCGGCAAGAACTTGATTATTTTGATTAGATTTGAGCCGTCCGGAGGTCTTTTCACCCGAGGAGTTCATCTTAGAGTACCAGGTTGTCTTAATTGAGGTAAGTATCTTGCCTAACCTTGTGTGGGGGAATTACCCCTTAGGATTTGAGTCTTCTATGTTTATTGTAGCCGTGTATGCAAGGTGACGAGTGCGTACTCGGACTTATTTGCAAATAGGTTGGCCTTTTAGGATTCTTAGGTTCTTATATTTTCCTGTGTATCAAGTTGTAACTGTTATGACCGAGTTTCTGACTGCTAGTTTCATCTCTTCCTGCTTAAATTAGATTTTCTTGCTTTTAGTTCCCTTTGTTGTTATTTGATCTTAATTGACTTAACTGAATATTTTACCTCTTCTACCATCATGTAACATTTTCTTCATAAACTACCTAATTGACTAGAATTAGTATTATCTAGCCCTATAATTGTTTAGCCGCAATTGGAATATCTATCCGTTGGTGTCAAGCATGCCTGTGAGTCGTATATTGTGATTTATAAGATTGTCCCTTAAGTGCTACTTAGGTTTAGTTTGATAATCATCGATGTTGATGGTATTTCCTTGAGGTGCCTATTACTGAGCATTTGTTCAAGCTGAGTTTTATTCCGTGAAGCTAATTGTTTAGGCGAGATTGGTTATACCTGTTTCCCTTGCCGGGATGATTGGTTTCTTATTGTTGACTTGAATATTGTGAATCGTTGCTATATTTATTTTGTTTTCCCCTCGTTACATTGTTTCACTTGTACTTGGTTTTCCCTTCAGTGGTTACTTCTTATGAGTGAGCTTTACCCTTCTTGTGATTTAATTTCTTGTATTGAATTACTCGTTGCACTTTGCATTTTTGCCTTTTGTTGTTGTTGTGCTCGTTTTGGCAATGAACGATATTTCTGTGGTGTTCTAGTTATTCTCTCTGTTGTACTGCATTGCATATTTAAATTGGGACTACGGACATATTCCGGGAGCTTTCCCCATGTACTGCATTGCATATTTAAATTGGGACTACAGACGTATTCCAGGAGCTTTCCCCCTGTATTGCATTGCATATTTAAATTGGGATTACGGACGTATTCCAGGAGCTTTCCCCCTTTACTGCATGACAAAGTCTAAGTTACAGACTGAGTTCCGGTAGATTTATCTTGAGGAGATTATGATCGAAAGATATATATATTGAAAAGTATGGCTGAAAAGCATTTATCTCGAAGAAAGATTTTGCCTGAAAGACTTTTATTTCAAAGGTATATTTGAAAAGCATTTGTCTTGCAGAAAATGATATTTGAAAGGCATTTATTGGGGAAGTATATTTGATAACCATGTATTTTGAAGGAACTATATTTTAAAGATTTCTCGTTCTAAATATATATATACATATATATATATATATATATATATATATATATATATATATATATGAAGAGAAAGTATGTTTCAAAGAAGTTTTTCTATTTTGAAATGATTATATTCAAAGATTTAAATATAAACTTACGGGTGAAGGCTTACACTCGAACTATTTTTCAAAGACACTTGGGATTGTTGGCTAAGGCATGGCGTGGAAAAAGTTGCAGTGCTGAATTATTTCTTGTTCTTACTGAAATGTGATTTTCCGGTTTCGTGGTGTTCTCGTACATTCTTTGTGTATTATTGTGATATTCTGTTGTTATTGGTTGTATTTCCTTCCTCATTTTATTAGTTATGTTGTGTAGTCATTAGATAGATGTTACATCCCGTCATTCCGATAATTATGTCTGTTTGATTTATTTGAANGACATATTCCGGGAGCTTTCCCCATGTACTGCATTGCATATTTAAATTGGGACTACAGACGTATTCCAGGAGCTTTCCCCCTGTATTGCATTGCATATTTAAATTGGGATTACGGACGTATTCCAGGAGCTTTCCCCCTTTACTGCATGACAAAGTCTAAGTTACAGACTGAGTTCCGGTAGATTTATCTTGAGGAGATTATGATCGAAAGATATATATATTGAAAAGTATGGCTGAAAAGCATTTATCTCGAAGAAAGATTTTGCCTGAAAGACTTTTATTTCAAAGGTATATTTGAAAAGCATTTGTCTTGCAGAAAATGATATTTGAAAGGCATTTATTGGGGAAGTATATTTGATAACCATGTATTTTGAAGGAACTATATTTTAAAGATTTCTCGTTCTAAATATATATATATATATATATATATATGAAGAGAAAGTATGTTTCAAAGAAGTTTTTCTATTTTGAAATGATTATATTCAAAGATTTAAATATAAACTTACGGGTGAAGGCTTACACTCGAACTATTTTTCAAAGACACTTGGGATTGTTGGCTAAGGCATGGCGTGGAAAAAGTTGCAGTGCTGAATTATTTCTTGTTCTTACTGAAATGTGATTTTCCGGTTTCGTGGTGTTCTCGTACATTCTTTGTGTATTATTGTGATATTCTGTTGTTATTGGTTGTATTTCCTTCCTCATTTTATTAGTTATGTTGTGTAGTCATTAGATAGATGTTACATCCCGTCATTCCGATAATTATGTCTGTTTGATTTATTTGAATAGTGAGTGTCCTGACTAGTCCTCGTCACTACTTCACCGAGGTTAGTCTTGATACTTACTGGGCACCGTTGTGGTGTGCTCATTCTTAACTTCTGCACATTTTTGTGTGTGCAGATTCTAGGTTTTGCATAGCCGGCCGATCGTTAGTTAGGAGCGCGGTTGTTGTTGCGGAGACTAAAGGTAAAACCGCTTCAGCGTTCGCGGATTCGGAGTCACCATCTTATATTTGTTATTCGCACACTATTGTATTTATTCCGAACAATGGTATTTAGAGATGTTAGTGTAAACTCTTTACAACTTATGACTTGTACTTACCAGGTTTTGGGATGATATGTAATGTATAAAGATTTTTGTCAAGAAGCATTTAAAAGTTTCAATATTATGATTTATGTTTACTAAATGTTGGCTTACCTAGTCCTTAAGACTAGGTGTCATCACGATACCTAACGGAGGTAAATTGGGTTGTGACAAGTTTGTATTAGAGCTCTAGGTTCATAGGTGTTACGAGTCATAAGCGGGTTTAGTAGAGTCTTGCGGATCGGTACAGAGACGTCTGTACTTATCTTCGAGAGGCTATGGAACTATTAGGACAATTTCACTTCCTTCATTCCCATCGTCTGAGTTATTTGATCTTGAATTTGAAATTTTATTGTTCCATTCTCTCACCGATGGTCAGGATACGAACTGCGGTTCCTGATGATGTTACCCCGAAGCAAATGTCGCAAGGGTTAGAGACAGAGGCTGACGAGGAGCACGTGCCGCAGTTAAGATGCCTACACGAGCAGCCGTTGAAGAGCCGCCAATAATTCCTATTGGGAAACAGGTACTGGAGGTGCCTGTTGGGCGAAGATTTTGAGTATAATTGGTACATTGACTCATTAAAGGATTGATTCCAGGTGCACCAGCTACTTCACAGATCGGGGGTGGAGTTCAGACTCCGACCGTCTACCCTCCTAAGCAGCGAGATCATAATAGTCAGGTTCCAGTTGCTATGGCAGCACAACATGTGGTTTCAGTCCAGCCCGTGGTTAGGGCAGCAACATTGGAGGAAGAACAACTTAGGCTTGAGAGGTACAGGAAGTACCACCCTCCTATGTTTCAGTGGATTGGCGACGTATGATGTCAGGGGTTCTTGGAGGAGTGTCACTACATTCTTCGTACTTTGGGTATGGCAGAGTCGAGTGGGGTTGCTTTGGTCACGTCTCAGCTCAGAGGAGTGGTTTGTTAGTGGTGTCGGGCATATGAGTTGGGCTAGCCTGGCCGAGCCAGCTTCACTTGCATGGATTCAGGTTTCAGAGATGTTTTTGAGGGAGTTTGCACCCCAGTACCTCTGATATGCATGGCGCGTGGAGTTTGAGCAGTTGCGTCAGGGCACTATGTCAGTGTTGGAGCACTATGTCGGATTCAGTGAGTTGGCCATATATGAACCTCACTTGGTTGTTTTAGATAGGGGTGACTGTAGATTCAGTGAGGGGCTCAGGCATGATATTCGGTTCAGCATGACCCGAGAGTTGGAGTCGGATGTCTCGTTCCAGCACGTAGTAGGGGTCACTCGCCAGTTAGAGGGCATGTGGGACCGGGAGCGAGAGGACAGATGAGATCAGGAGAGAGAGTTCACGGAGGCGAGGAGGCCTCGTAGACCAGAGAAATCTACTTGTCCTTACTATGGAGGCAATGTACGACACGGTAGAGGTTTTGTGGGTCAGCCAGTTCAGTTTTCATTATCAGTTGTGCATGGGGTTTTAGGTACTCATGGGTCTCAGAGTACTCGTATTGTATGGTTTTCATAGCCACGTCAGCAGAGAAGTTGTTTTGAGTACGGATATATTAGTCACAAGCTGAGAGGTTATTCCAGGATTAAGTCAGTTGTGGCACAACAAGGTATTCAGGTGAGTAGAGGGTGTCCCAAAGGGGGAGGCCCGTCCCATTGATGTGTTTCATATAGTAGGCTGGAGGCCGTTGTGCCAGATTTTGCCATTCGGGCATGTTTTGATATGTTGCAGAGGTTCTCCATTAGTATTTCACTATAGTTCTGTTGGTCGGGATGGGTTTCCCTTATTTGTTGCTTTATTTATGAGTAAGTTTCATGCCTTGTACTCTATTTTTGTGTTTTCTCCTGTTGGGAGATTCTATGAGTAGTAGCACGTGTCTATCATTGTTTAATTCATCATTGATAGTTGTGAGACTAGAAGTGAGTCCTTGTTGTTCATCATGGTAATCTATATGTGGTTTTTTCCTATGTATTTTGGTTACGGGCTGTGAATTGATACTCCATCGAGATGTGAATTGAGTGAGAGTTATGATTTTATTAGGCGAGACGAGTTAGTGGGAGATTTCAATTGGTATGAAATATATTCGATATGTGATTTAGAGTTGAGGGCAAGACTCTCGTGATCTTTTGTGATTCGATATGTTTGGACCGGGCTGAGTACCGCGGTGGAAATTTTATCAGGATGGGGTTCTTTTGATTTGACCATATGCATTGCTTCTTCCTTGTTATATTGTTGTTGTAAGTCATTTTCGTTATGTGCTCATTTAGTTTAGCTTGCGGGATGTGTGCCCGGTGGTGTTAGTTGTGGCTCGGTGATTGAGGTGTCTTATAATGAGGTCTTCGTGTTTGTTGCATCATTATCAGTATTATGGGGCTTGGAAACAGAGTTCTTTCGGATATGAGGCTAATCGCCAGTGTTGGATTGATTTCAGGCAACTATTGTGATCCATGGTGTTATTATGAGCCGATGTGTGGTGTGCTATATTGTGTGGTCATACCTTGTGGGTGTAGTCATGAGTTGATGCAGTTGGTTGAGGCTGTTGTCGTATATGGATTTAGGATCGGGTCTTTTGGAAATGAATAGAAGGTGAGAAAAATTGAGGTATGAAGCTTATCGCTGGTAATAGGAAGCTAAATTGCAGTTGTGATGGTGTCATCGGACTTATGTAGGTTGGGGTGACGTGGGATCACCCGCGGGTGTGTGTTGGAAGTGTGCAATCAGTGATTGGAAGAGTTCGAGGTGAATCTTGGCGCGTTCGAGGTGAATCTTGGCGCGTTCGAGGACGAACATTTATTTTAATAGGGGGAGAATGTAACGACCCGACCAGTCATTTTGAGAATTTAAGCTCCGTTTGGTGGCATAAGGTCATGAACAGCTTCACATTAGGTATATCGACCTGCGTGCGTGGTTGGATTCAGTTACCGGATAATCCGGAGTCGAATTGGGAGAAACATTTCAATTCTTGAAGCTTAAGTGATGGAAGTTCACCAGAGGTTTGACTTTTGTGTAAACGACCTCAGAATGAGTTTTGGGTGATGTCAACAGCTTCGTATGATGATTTTAAACTTAGGCGCGCGTCCGGAATTGATTTTGGAGGTCCGTAGAGTAATTTGAGGTAATTCGGCGAAAGTTAGAATTTCGGCGATTTCGGCCGATAGGTGAAATTTTGATATCGGGCTCAGAATGGAATTCCAAGAGTGGTTGTAGATCCGTTGTGTTATTTATGACTTGTCTGCAGAATTTGGCGTCGTTTCGGGTTGAATTGATATGTTTCGGCACGAGTTTTGATATTTGAAAATTTATAAATTTGAGTTCTTGGGTTGATTCGTCATTTGGTGTTATTTTATGTGATTTGAAACCTTGAGCGAGTCCGTGTTAGGTTATTGAACTTATTGGTATGTTCGGACGGGGTCCCGAGGGTCTCGGGTGAGCATCTTCTTCTGGCTTGTGTTTTTTCTTTTTCATCTTCTTCCTTTTATTCACCCATTAATAAACTATATATAGAGAGATAGGATCAATCCTTAATAAGTTGAGTTAAGAAGGCTAAAAAAATTGCTACTGATTTATAAATAAATAATTATCAATTTACAATAGAATTGTTAAGCAATCAATTATACCACATAATGTTGCATCGTATTCTACAGCTTTGCTATCTTTTTATCATGAGATTTACATCTAAATTGTTTATTTGAAATTTCAGGAGAAGTTGTATCTTATTAGTGGGGTTTTATTGGAGTTTGTTGCTTCTGGAGGTTTTTAAATTAAAATACGGGAAGATTGGCAATTTGGTGGGTCTAAAGATATAACGGATTGTGAATAGATCGGTGTATATAAACTAGTTTTCAATATTTAAAAATATCATCTATTTCCAAACGGATTGATAAAGCCAGAAAGTAAGAGACTTGACCGGAAAAGAAGTCTTAGGGCTCGACAGCGAGGTGACGAAAAACAAAGTAAAGAAAAAAAACAACAATCCTGAAGCTAGCAAAAAAAAAACCCACATCTTCTCTGATCTCTCTGTTCAACAATCTTCCCGCTTAAATAATATTTTCTTACTTTTAGTTCCCTTTTTTGTTATTTGATCTTGATTGACTTAACTGAATATTTTACCTCTTCTACCATCATGTTACATTTTCTTCATAAATTGCCTAATTGACTAGAATTATTATTATCTAGCCCTATAATTGTTTAGCCGCAATTGGAATATCTATCCGTTGGTGTCAAGCATGCCGGTGAGTCGTATATTATGATTTATAAAATTGTCCCTTAAGTGCTACTTAGGTTTAGTTTGATAATCATCCATGTTGATGGTATTTCCTTGATGTTGCCTATTACTGAGCATTTGTTCAAGCTGAGTTTTATTCCGTGAAGCTAATTGTTTAGGCGAGATTGGTTATAGCTGTTTCTCTTGCCCGGATGATTGGTTTCTTATTGTTGACTTAAATATTGTGAATCATTGCTATATTTGTTTTGGTTTCCCCTCGTTACATTGTTTCACTTGTACTTGGATTTCCCTTCAGTGGTTACTTCTTATGAGTGAGTTTTACTTTTCTTGTGATTTATGTTCTTGTATTGAAGTGCTCGTCGCACTTTGCATTTTTGCCTTTTTTGTTGTTGTGCTCCTTGTGGAAATGTACGATATTTCTGTGGTGTTCTAGTTATTCTCTCTGTTGTACTGCATTGCATATTTAAATTGGGACTACAGACGTATTCCGGGAGCTTTCCTCCTGTACTGTATTGCATATTTAAATTGGGACTACAGACGTATTCCGAGAGCTTTCCCCCTGTACTGCATTGCATATTTAAATTGGGATTACGGACGTATCCCGGGAGCTTTCCCCCTGTACTGCATGACAAATTCTAAGTTACGGACTGAGTTCCGGTAGATTTATCTTGAGGAGATTATGATCGAAAGATATATATATTGAAAAGTATGGCTGAAAAGCATTTATCTCAAAGAATGATTTTGTCTGAAAGACTTTTATTTCAAAGGTATACTCGAATAGCATTTGTCTTGCAAAAAAATGATATTTGAAAGGCATTTATTGGGGAAGTATATTTGAAAATCATGTATTTTGAAGGAACTATGTTTTAAAGATTTCTCTTTCTATATATATATATATATATATATATATATATATATTCGGAGAAAGTATGTTTCAAAGAAGATTTTGTATTTTGAAATGATTATATTCAAATATTTCTACACAAACTTACGGGTCAAGGCTTACACTCGAAGTATTTTCCAAAGACACTTGGGGTTGTTGGCTAAGGCCTGGCATGGAAAATGTTGCAGTGCTGAATTATTTCTTGTTCTTACCGAAATGTGATTTTCCAGTTTCGAGGTGTTCTCGTACATTCTTTGTGTATTATTGTGATGTTCTGTTGTTATTGGTTGTATTTCCTTCCGTATTTTATAAGTTATGTTGTGTAGTCATTAGATAGATGTTACATCCCATCATTCCGATAATTATGTCTGTTTGATTTATTTGACCAGTGAGTGTCCTAACTAGTCCTCGTCACTACTTCACCGAGGTTAGTCTTGATACTTACTGGGCACTGCTGTGGTGTGCTCATTCTTCACTTCTGCACATTTTTGTGTGTGCAGATTCTAGTCAGGACACTAGTAGAGTTATTTCCTTCCTGAAGGCTTGACATATGGTCAAGAAGGGTTGTCTGGCGTATCTTGCTTATGTGCGGGACACCACCGGTGAGTCTCCGATGATTGATTCAGTGCCAGTTGTTCGAGAGTTTGCAGATGTCTTTCCTTCAGACCTTCCGGGCATGCCTCCGGATCGAGATATCGATTTTTGTATTGATGTAGCTTCAGGCACTCAGCCTATTTTTATTCCCCCGTACCGTATGGCTCCGAAAGAGTTGAATAAGTTGAAGGAGCAACTTGAGGAGTTGTTGACTAAGGGGTTTATCAGACCGAGTGTGTCGCCGCGGGGTGCTCCAGTTCTATTTGTAAAGAAGAAAGATGGGTCTATGCAGATGTGTATTGATTACCACCAGTTGAACAAGGTAACTATTAAGAACAAGTATCCGTTGTCGTGCATTGATGATTTGTTTGACCAGTTACAGGGTGCCAGGGTATTTTCTAAAATTGACTTGAGATCAGGCTATCATCAGTTGAAAATTCGGGCCTCAAATGTCCCGAAGACTGCCTTTCATACGAGATATGGCCATTATGAGTTCCTAGTGATGTCCTTTGGCTTGACTAATGCCGGGCAACATTCATGGACTTGATGAACCGGGTGTTCAGGCCGTATATTGATTCCTTTGTCATCATCTTCATTGATGACATTTTGATTTACTCGCATAGCCTAGGAGAGCATGAGCAGCATTTGAGAGTTGTGCTCCAGACCTTGCGAGAACAGAAGCTATATGCTAAGTTCTCCAAGTGTGAGTTTTGGTTGGATTCTGTGGCATTCTTGGGACATGTGGTATCTGGAGAGGGTATCAAGGTTGATCCTGAGAAGATTGAGGCAGTTCAGAGTTGGCCACGTCCTACTTCAGCGACAGAGATCAGGAGTTTCTTGGGTCTAGCAGGCTACTACCGGCGATTTGTGGAGGATTTTTCATCCATTGCAGCCCCATTGACTAGATTGACTCAGAAGAATGCTCCATTTCGGTGGTCTAACGAGTGTGAAGCGAGCTTTCATAAGCTCAAAACGGCATTGACTTCGGTACCAGTTCTAGTATTTCCTTCCGGTTCGGGGATGTATACGGTGTATTACGACGCTTCACGCGTTGGCTTGGGGTGCGTATTGATGCAGGAAGGGTGAGTTATTGCTTATGTTTCACGCCAGCTGAAGGTTCATGAGAAGAATTACCATGTACACGATTTGGAGTTGGCGGCGATTGTTCATGCTCTTAAGATTTGGAGGCATTACTTATATGGGGTGTCTTGTGAGGTTTATACAGACCACCGCAGCTTGAAACACTTGTTCAAGCAGAGGGATCTTAATTTGAGGCAGCGCAGGTGGCTTGAGTTACTAAAGGATTATGACATCACCAATATTTATCATCCGGGCAAGGCGAATGTGGTAGCAGATGCTTTGAGTAGGAAGGCGGAGAGTATGGGTAGCTTGTCTTATATTGCAGCTGAGGAGAGACCTCTAGCCTTGGACATTCAGTCCTTGGCAAATCGCTTGGTGAGATTAGATCTTTCAAAGCCTCGTCGAGTTCTAGCTTATGTGGTTGCTCAGTCTTCATTAGTGGGGGAGATCAAGGCTCTACAGTATGATGATCCGTTTTTGGCAGAGCTACGGAAGACAGTGGTTCAGGGTGGTGCCAAGGAGGTTACGATTGGCGAGGATGATATTTTGCGACTTCAGGATCGTTTTTGTGTTCCTAATGTTGATGGCTCGAGGCAGAGGATTCTAGAGGAGGCACACAGTTCTCGGTATTCTGTTCATCCTGGTGCTACGAAGATGTATCATGATTTGAAGCAGCATTTCTGGTGGAGACGGATGAAGAGGGACATTTTGGAGGATGTGGCTAGGTGTCTTAATTGCCAGCAGGTTAAATATGAGCACCAGAGGCCAGGAGGCCTACTTCAGCAGATGCCCATTCCTGAGTGGAAGTGGGAGCGCATCACTATGGACTTCGGGGTTGGGTTGCCTTGGACTTTGCGGAAGGTTGACACGGTTTGGTTCATTGTGGATAGATTGACCAAATCGGCGCATTTCATTCCTCTAGCTACTACTTATACTTCTGAGAGGTTAGCTCAAACCTACATTCGGGAGATAGTCCGGTTGCACGGTGTACCGGTGTCCATTATATCAGATCGAGGTCCTAAGTTCACCTCGCACTTCTGGAGAGCATTGCATAGTGAGATGGGTACTCAGATAGATCTCAGCACAGCTTTTCATCCGTAGACTCACGGTCAGTCGGAGCGTACAGTTTAGATATTGGAGGACATGCTCAGAGCATGTTTGCTTGACTTTAGAGGTCAGTGGGACCAGTTCTTGCCTTTGGCCGAGTTTGATTATAATAATAGTGATCAGTCCAGCATCGAGATGGCCCCATTCGAGACTTTATATGGTCGGCGATGTCGTTCCCCCATCGGATGGTTTGAGCCTGACGAGGCTATGTTATATGGTACGGACCTAGTGACATATGCCTTAGAGAGGGTGAAGTTGATTTAGGAGAGGCTTCGCACAGCACAGTCCAAACAGAAGAGTTACGCGGATCAGAAGGCGCGTGATGTAACATTTATGGAAGGAGATAAGGTTCTGCTGAAGATTTCGCCGATGAAGGGCATTATGAGATTCGGGAAGAAGGGAAAGTTGAGCGTGAGGTTTATAGGCCCTTTCGAGGTATTGAGGCGAGTTGGAGAGGTTGCTTATGATCTTGCCTCACCTCCCAGCTTATCGGGAGTCCATCCGGTATTCCATGTATCCATGCTCCGGAGATATCACGCCGACTTATCTCACGTTGTTGATTTCAGTACTATTCAGTTGGATGAGAGATTGGGCTACGAAGAGGAGCCAGTTGCTATTATTGATAGACAGGACTGTCAGTTGAGATCTAAGAGAGTTTCTGCCGTGAAGGTCCAGTGGTGGGGCCAACCAGCCGAGGAGGCGACTTGGGAGTCCTAGGAGGACATGCGGAGCAGATATCCACACTTATTCAGCACTTCAGGTACGATTCTAGACCCGTTCGAGGACGAACGTTTGTTTAAGAGGTGGAGAATGTAACGACCCAACCGGTTGTATTGCGTATTCGTACCCCGTTTCCCAAAATAATACTTCCCGTACCGGCTTATCGTGATTTTCTACTTGCGGGGATGGGTGGTTCGGGATTTGGAAGTGTTTAGAATAGTATAGGAACACTTGGTTCCTTAAGGTTGGCTTTTAAAGCCAAGATTGACTTCGGTCAACATTTTGAGTAAACGACCTCGGAATCGAGTTTCGACGATTCCACTAGCTTCGTATGATGATTTCGGATGACCCGGGATCGTTTCGACGCGAAATAGCGAAATAGAGTTTCCTTAAGTTCATAATTTGGTTCTGGACGTGTTTTTGTGTTATCGAGATCTGAACGGAACTCTGAGACTGGGAATAGTTCCGTTTTGTCATTCATGACTTGCTCGCAAAATTTGGTGTCATTCCGAGTAGTATAGGTCGGTTCGGCGCATAGAAACCGAATTCAAGAACTTAGAAATGCTTAAGTTTGATTCTAGGGGTTTTGAGGGGTGATTTTGAGTTTTAGCATTGTTTTGGGTGTTCTTAGAGCTCGAGCGAGTCCGTAATATGATTTAGGACTTGTTGGTATAATTGCACGGGGGCTCGGATGGGACCATGTGCCTCCCGGACACCCCCACGAGGCTAAAAACCAACTAAAATAGCTGTTGGTGCACCTGATCTGGTGTGACCGCAGGTGCGGTTGCCCAGTCGCATGTGCGGGACCGGTCCGGCGGTCCCAAGCATCACAGGTGCGACCCCAGGTAAGGTCCCCTTTGACCGCAGGTGCAGAACATTTTCCGCAGGAGAGGGTCCGCTGGTGCGGAAACCCCTCCGCAGGTGCAATCCCCAGCCTCCTTGCCAATTTCCGCAGGTGCGAGCCCATGTTCGCAGGAGCGAGACCGCAGGTGCAGTCCTTGAGCCGCAGGTGCGATCACTGAAGGCAGTGATCTTATTTAATACGAGATTTGACCATTTTTCACCGTTTCTTCTCCTCCATTGGCGTGTTTGAGGGCTTTCAAGAGGGTATTCGGCCTAGCTACTAAGAGGTAAGTAATTCCTAATTAAATATTAGATTAATGCACCAAAACTTAGGTAGATTAACATCTAATTAGTGGAAATCAAAGGGGTTAGAGTGAAAACCTAGGGTTGATGAACTTTAGGGAATTTATCCACTTTTCTACCATGAAATCATACAAAAACTACAAATATGATCCTTAGGCTATGAGTGAGTATTATCTTCGAAAATTTCCGGAATCCGAGCATATGGGCCCGGGGGTGTATTTCGGGATTTCTTCAAGAATAGTGAATTTACTAAATAAGTAGGAAATTTTTCTTACTTTGTGCATGCATTGACATATTTATATATCATTTGACTAGTTTCGAGTCCTCGGGTGTAAAGTTTGGAGTTTCGGGCGCGTTCTTGACCCGGGAAGTAGATTCTACGCGAGGTGAGTCTCCTTTCAACCTTGTAAGAGGGAATTGACCCATAGGTAATGAATTGTCCTTAATTTGTGGGGGCTACGTACGCGCAAAGTGACGAGAGTCCGTGCGTAGCTACTACTCTGTTGTGTCGGGTAGAATTTAGGATTTCACAAGCATGCCTTTATGTGCCTTACCTGTATCTTTACATGTATTCCTGGTTGCTTATTATCTTTGAAATTGACATGAGAATGCTAGGAAGCTATGTGTAAGTTTAAGTGCTTAAATCTCTGAATTCAAGAATAATCCATGATAAATTTCTGAAATTCCTAACAAATTTTGTGTATGTCTACGAGCACCTGTGTCGTTTGTATGATTCACGAGCGGGGTAGCCCTATAATTATGTCAACTGCGTCGCATGATCGATTCGCGAGCGGGTAATGGATGCATCTATGGTTCGTGCCGCTCGACCCTCGGCAGTGCACATTTATTTTCGCGTCGCTTCGGCCGTACGCTTCGGCATATTATGTGTTATGTATTTGACTGAGAGTCTTGCTATTATTAAATAAATTGCTCCATGTGTAAGGGGAACTTGAGACTTTTGTGATAATTACTATTTGACTCATGAGAATAAATTGTAGTTTTGTATAATTTATAACTTTATGCCTTAGTGATTTTCATGACTACTCTTCCTGTCTAGCTTTATTTGATCATATTATTGGTTATTGACCCTAGTAAGTATCACGTCTACCTCTCGTCACTACTTCTTTGAGTTTAAACGGGATACTCACTGGGTACATATTTGTTTATCTGTACTCATGCTACACTTCTGTACTTAATTGTACAGGTTTTGAGGTTGTTGCACCTGGTCACTATTCCGGTGTCCGTCATTGAGAGTACTATCTGGATTAGACCGCACGGTGAGCTGCTCTTCCCGGCGTTCCTCAGCAACACTGTGGAGTTTCTATTATTTTTGGATACTTCTGTCTACCCCTTTTTAGACAATTGTACATCTATTTTGCTTATTTTGTATATTCCACTAGTCGCCCGTGGACTTGTGACACTAGGTCTTGACACACGTAGTTGGTTTTCCTTGTATTTGTTGTACTGTACATGTTGGGAAAACAATTTGTCGCATTTCATTTAAACAAGTTGCATCACTTGACTGCTTTCTTTAAATAATTCCTAACTTAAAATTTGGTAAGTACTTAAATATCCAACTAAGTGAAGTAACTTCGGTAGTGAACTAGTGTTCGCTTGCCTGACTCCGGTGTTGGGCGCCATCACGGCCTGAATAGGAATTTGGGTCGTGACAGTTTGCCACTTTGTTTCAAGATCCCCAAGTTTGAAAAGTATGATGGACATGGAGACCCCATAGCCCACCTGAAAAGTTATTGCAATCAGTTAAGAGGTGCAGGAAGAAATGAAGAATTGCTACTAGCTTATTTTGGGGAAAGCCTTACGGGAGTAGCCTCCGAATAGTTTATGGATCAAGACACATCTCGCTGGTATGTCTGGGATGACATGGCCCAGGCTTTGTCAAACAGTTTCAATACAACATCGACATCGCCCCAGACCGCAATGCTCTTTCAAACCTGAAGAAGAAACCAACTGAAAGTTTCAGGGAATATGCCACTAAATGCAGAGAGCAAGCAGCTAGAGTTAAGCCACCCATGGACGACCACGAGATAATCACTGTCTTCCTTCAGGCTCAAGAACTAGATTATTTTCAAAACATGATGTCCGCAGTTGGCAAATCCTTCTCGGAAGCAATCAAAATGGGAGAAATGGTCGAGAATGGTCTTAAGACAGGCAAAATTATAAGCCAAGCACTTCTCAATGCCACAACTCAGGTTGTCCAAATTGAATCTGGTAATTTTAGTGACACGAATGAGAAGGATGAAGAAACCATGATGACATCAGGATCGAGAAGAGGTCCTAGGAGAACATCTCGAAAGTATGACCAGCCTCGTCTGATTTTCGATGATTCCCCTGAGCGCTACTATCAACCTCAGAACCCACAATACTCTTTTGCTCCACCTAGTATGTTGTCCAGCCACCAAGACAATCCAGAAGGCAAGCACCAGTACCCCAAAGTCTCCGTCAGTCTCCATCGAATTTTCAAGTACCCTATAACCCGCATCCAAGCAAGAGGTATAGAGGGGAACAAAGGTTGAAAGATAATTTTACACCAATAGGAGAGTCTTATGCAAGCTCTTTTGAAAAGTTAAAGCATTATGACATGATTTCACATATTCCTCCAAATCATGTGGACCCACGTGCAAGAAGCTTTGACCCTTCTAAAAGGTGTGAATACCATTCCAATGCCCAGGGGCGCGATGTTGAAAGCTGTCGGGATTTGAAAAGAGAAATAGAAAGGATGATCCAGGAAACACTGATTGTGATCCAAGACGGTGACACCCAGAATATCACGCAGAATCCTTTACCTGCACATGATATTGCACAGTTTGTGGGGATGATGCGTGGTGACATGGAGTATGAGAATCCTCTCGGGAACTTGTTGACTGAAGTTAATGATTTTGAAATTGGAGAAGGCTCTGCTGATTCTGATGAGAAAATTTGTGGCTAAATGTCAAGCTTGGCAATTGAAAAGTCATTCCCTCCTCATGAGGAAGGAATCTTGGTAGTTTGTTTTAATGTTTTTTCTATTATCTCAGTTATTTCAGGGTTGTGATCCAGATTTTATTTGTTTTATTGAGTCAAACCCTCCTATCCCTCTTTTCTGTTTGTGCGAGTCTTGTTTGTCTGTGTTGTTGCTATTTTCATTATCCGGGTTATTTTAGGGCTGTAACTCGGATTTTAGGTTGTTTGTCTTATTGTTAAACCCTTCCATCCTTTACTTAACGAAATACAGTTTCTCCTTTTGTGTCATGCCATGCTTAGTTCTTTTCCCACTAGTTTTAGTGATATGACATGCATGCGGAATTTTTGGCCAGATCTTAGAAAATTGATTTAAGCTTGAATTGGATAACTAAGAACAAGACATTTTGAGGATGAATAAAGAGTTGGAATACTTTGGATTTGAGGTCAAGTAAAATTCACCTTCAAATCATTGTGAAGATCGAGCTTGAGGATGTTTAATCAATTGAGGCTTGGTTGAAAGTGTGACCTTAAAGGATAGAAAGTGTCTTTTGACCGCGACACACCAAGAAAATAGACATGTGCATCAATGCTATGATCGCATAAAGATAATATGTTTTGGAGTTTCTCGAGGCCGGGAGGCCCTTTTTCTGCTACCCAAACACTTTATACCCTTTGTTACCCCTTTTGGGCCTATGTTATTTTCTTTGACCACCCTCTCTTGGAATCAAGTTTAGAGTCAAAAGTCCAAATAAAAAGAGAGAAAATAAAAAAAAAAGTGAAAACAAATCCATGCCCCAAGAGTACAAACTGGGGCAACTCTTAGAAAGTTCAAATGAAAAAAAAAAGAGAAGAAAATAACAGTCAAAGTCCATGCCCTTAGAAAATAAAAGTCGGGGCAATTTGTTTTGAAAAAAAAAAAGAGAAAAGAGAAAAAGAATAGTCTGAGATCTATGCCTTCGAAAAAGAAGCTGGGGCAGTTTGTTTTGAAAAAAAAAAGAGAAAGAAAGTAAGATGAAAAAAAATAAGAAAAGAAAGAAAGAAAGAAAGAAAGAAATAGTTAGGTCAGATGTTTGAACTACGTTAGACCTGATTCCTTAAAAAAAAGAGGATACGTAGGCAGCCTTACACGGTTCGGTCCAACCAAATAAGAGTTAAAAAAAATCCAGAAAAAATGCCCAGTAGCTAAAAATGGGGCAGAAATTTTATTTCACTTTTAAAAGAGTCGATTCCAAGAGTTGTAAGTTTATAACCCCTCATTTTGAGTCTACTTTAAGCCTTCATGCCAACCCTCATTTCCAACCCTATCCAAAAACCTTCCAAATAAAGACCTCCTGATATGCCTTCAAGAATGCTAAGAGAAGCATGCAATGAGCAACGGTTGTCACGCGACATAGAACAATGTCAATTGCTCACGCAAGAAAGCATGGAATGAGAAATAGTTGCCACATGACATAGAACATTGTCAAGTTGCTCACAAAAGAAAAAGAAAAAGAAAAAGAAATGAGAGAGTCTTACTAGTGAAAACCTTCACGGGCACCGTAAGGCGATGGTAAGCAGAGATGAATAAATGAGAGAGACTTGTTGGTGAAAACCTCTCGTGGCACCACTAGTCGAAAGTGAGTCGTGAAGCTGATGCGAAGAATTGGCATAAACAAGCCCGACTTCAAAGGTCATAAGAATGGTAAAAGGAAATATTAGATTAGTTTGATAGATCGGCTATTAAGTCCAAAATGCATGTCATGATCATTAAGTCTAGTTATTGAAAAAAAAAACTCTTCCCCTGTCCTTCCTGACAGGGGCATTTCTTGTTAATACTATTGTTTTTGCATCATTGTGTCCTTCACTCTGAGTCAGTCCTTCTCAAAACAAGTAAGAAAAGATTTCAAATTCTACTATCAGCTTTTCAGTTGCACAAAGTGAATTTGGTCAGCACACTCAATTTTTACCTTCAACATGCATTGAGGATTCATGCAAAAGGCTTCCCCCCAAAATTCTATTGTCAGCCTATTCGGTTAAAGCAAGCAAAGATAACCTCAAGGTTAATCAGGAATTCTCTGTAGTACCGTGCAATGACTATGAAGTATGCATATCATGCAAAAGGCTCTTACTGGTTGTGGTTCTCTCTGACAGAGAAATTGCTCCAAAAGCAAAGCCATTCAAGATATCAGAAAAGGTTATCTAAGAAAAGAATTCTCTTTTTTCATATAAGGCGGACTAAGCCACAAATACAAATGGCACTGGGTGTGAAACAATCAGGGTTGATGCAGAGCAAAAGTCTCTTGAAACCGACTCAAGTTGATTGAGCAAAAGCCATGCTGCTTAGGACTCAAGGCCACAAACCGACCACCACTTTCAAAACTGACAAAATTTTCTTTGTTTGAAACAGGAATAAAGCAGTGCAAGGAAAGTTGTTCAAAAAAAAGGAGAAAAAGAAAAAAAAATTAAGAGAAGAGTTAACAAAGGGAAGTTTCTCAAATCTTTGCCTTTATTTGTCTTGCTATTGTGCATAAAATCTTGCCATTGATCTTCACGTTTTTCAGCCTAGGATAAAAAGTCCTAGTATGACGTATTATCTCCCAATCAAAATCATAGTCTCATGAATTTTTCTCCTAAGATAGAAAACCTAATCTGATGAATTTTCGCCTAGGACATAAATGTTAGTCTGATGAATCTTTCTCCTAAGATAACAAAAAAAAAGGACCTAGTCTGATGAATTTTCTCCTAAGATCAAAATCTTAGTCTGATGAATCTTTATCCTAAGATAGAAGACCTAGTCTGATGAATTTTCTCCTAGGAAGGAAATCTTAAGTCTGATGAATCTTTCTCCTAAGATAACAAAAAAAAAGGACCTAGTCTGATGAATTTTCTCCTAAGATCAAAATCTTAGTCTGATGAATCTTTATCCTAAGATAGAAGACCTAGTCTGATGAATTTTCTCCTAGGACAGAAATCTTAGTCCGATGAATTTTTCTCCTAAGATAGAAAACCTAGTCTGATGAATTTTCTCCTAGGACAGAAATCTTGGTCTGATATATCTTTCTTCTAAGATAATAATAAAAACACCTAGTCTGATGAATTTTCTCCTAGGATAGAAATCTTAAGTCTGATGAATCTTTCTCCTAAGATAACAAAAAAACGGGACCTAGTCTGATTAATTTTCTCCTAGGATCGAAATCTTAGTTTGATGAATCTTTCTCCTAAGATAACAAAAAAACGGGACCTAGTCTGATTAATTTTCTCCTAGGATCGAAATCTTAGTTTGATGAATCTTTCTCCTAAGATAGAAGACCTAGTCTGATGAAATTTCTCCTACGATAGAAATCTTAGTCTGATGAGTCTTTCTCTAAGATACCAAAAAAAGACCTAGTTTGATTAACTTTCTCCTAGGATCAAAATCTTAGTCTGATGAATCTTTCTCCTAAGAAAATAAAAAAGGGACCTAGTCTGATGAATTTTCTCCTAGGATCGAAATCTGTAACGACCCGGTATGTCGTTACGTAAAACTTGCATTACAATTTTTGTTATTGACTTGTTATGGATTGGATATATTGTTATTGATGTGTGAGAGTTGGTAGGCTTGGAATCGGAATGGTTGCAGTGATGATTTAGTCACTTAGTCCTTAAGAATGGCCTTAAGATGAGAAAAGTCTATTGAGAGTTGACTTATTGGTAAACGACCTCAGAATGCGGATTTTATGGCTCGGATAGCTTCGTTCGGTGATTTGGGACTTAGGAGTGTGTTCAGAATAATTTTGTGATGTCCGGTATAGAACTAGGCTTGAATTGGCGAAAGTTAGTTTTTGGTGATTTTTGGTCGGCAGTGGAAAATAGTCTATCGGGGTCGGAATGGAATTCTGATAGTTGGAACAGGTTCGTAATGTCATTTTGGATGTGTCTGCAAAATTTTAGGTCAATCGGAATTGTGTGGATAGTTTCGGCATCTTTGGTGGATTTTAGAAATTTCAAAGTTCTTAGGCTTGAATCCGATGTAAATTTGGTGTTTTGATGTTAGTTTTGGTGTTTTGAGAATGAAACTAAGTTTTAATGATCATATGTAATGTGTTGGTATAGTTGGTTGGGGTCCCAAGGAGCTCGGGTGAGTTTTGGATACGTTTGGGCTGCGTCGTGCTCCTTTTTCTTATGCTTTGGCGTCGTTTCTTCAAGCATAAATGATATCATATTATACAAATGAGCTTCGATTACTGCTTTGAATGAACTATTAGATCTGTATCGCAATTACGGACCCGTAGCAAAAAGAATCGTCGAATTTGGACATCGTATGAGGATTTTATGGCCATTTTACCAAGGTTGCCAGATCTTTTAGGTTAATGACGAAATTGCCCTGACGGCGTATTAAAAACCTGCACTATTTGCAAATCGTAAAACCTACATATCTCCTTCATTATAAGGTCAAATTGAGTAATGCAAAATCCTAAATTGATTAGAATTTCACAAGGAATCCATTGGGAGCAATAAAACGCGTATAAAGTATATATATAACGAGCAGTCCGAGTTTTCTTCCAATTTTTGAACGGGAAGAAGCTTTTGAGGCGATTTTTAAGAGAGGAAATCATTGTTCTTCATTGAGGTAAGGATTTTTTACCCTAAAACTCGATTACATGTGATTAAGGATAAAAATATCAGTGTTTAATTCATGAAAAATCTGTGGAAAAGGGGGGTTTAGGGCTTGAGATTATGAGACTTTTAGGGGTCGATTTGAGGGGTCAAACGGACTCTGATTTTGGCGTTCTTTATATGTACGGACTCGTGAGATGATGAAAAACAGTTTTGCATAAAAATTTCTGAGTTTCGGGACGTGGGCCCGGGGGTCAAGTTTTGACCGGTTTCGGATTTTTGGGCTAATTTTGATATCTTTCGATTGGAATTCGTTCTTTAAGCATAAATTGATGATAAAAATATGAACTTGATAGATTGGAGCCTTCGGAAGTTGATTCGAGAGGCAAGCGTATTGCCGAATAGTTTCGGGCTAGTTTTGAGATAAGTAATGTCTTTAAATTTTGTCCTGAGGGTATAAAACTCCGGACTATGCACCCTTTCACGGGTTTTGAAATAAAAAGGTGGAAACTTTGGAACATGTTTCCTATTTAGGCGACTATTGAGTTGCGAAACCAATTTTTAGGCCTTTGCTTAATTAGTATTTATACATTATGATATGTTTTGGGTCGTAAGCCGTGTTTGGGGCCTAGTGCCGACTTATTTACCCTTCGGGGGTTATGTTTTACTATTTTCCTCACTGAGATGTTATGATTTTTACTCAGTCTTTTCTATTAAATTATTTTGACACTCAGAGTATTTTGATACTACTTCTTGAAAATGAAATACTGTTTTTGGGTCGAGAACCCGGTATATTTATGGCATGAAGGGCAAATTGAGAGTGTCTGACTGAGTGAGGCTGCTGACCTATTTTGTGAGGATGTTATGATATGAGTGAGGCTGCTGGCCAATATTGTGAGGATGATATGATATGAGTGAGGCTGCGGGCCTATATTGTGTGTGATTTATGCCATGCAGTGGCTTATTATAGCGCTTGGGTTGTAGGAGCCTCTCCGGAGTCTGTACACACCCCCAGTGAGCGCCGATACCGATTGAGTGATGCCCGCGGGGCTTATGCTGAGTGATTGCGAGGATGCCTGAGGGCTGTTACTGAGTGACTGTGAGGATGCCTGATGGGCTGTTACTGAGTGACTGTGAGGATGCCTGATGGGCTGATACTGAGTGACTGTGAGGATGCTTGATGGGTTGATATTGAGTTATGGTGAGGATGCCTGATGGGCAATGGTTACGATAAATGATTTTGGCCCGAGGGGCAGTTTTACGAAGATTTTTACTGAGTTTTCGAACTATGATTTACTTCGTTTTCAAACTGGTTTTTACTAAGAATTTTACTGAGATATACTGATATTGTACTGTTCTCAAAGGATTTTTGAAAACTTATTTCGAACTTACTATTTGATGAATACTACATGGTGACTTGGTGTTTTACTGGTTTTGTGGAATGGTGTATCTGTACTGTGTGTTTTATATTACTCAGACTGTGATTTATTTTCATTACTACTGAGTTGGCGTACTCATAAAGACTCCATGTGCTTCTGTGCACAGATTCAGGTGACAGTTCTGAGCAGTAGCTGTCTCAGTTCGTTAGCAGTTGTTTACGGGATTTCGAGGTAGCTGTCCAGCGTCCACAGCTTCTCCACTTCCCTTCCTTATTATGTTTTTAGCATTTGACTCAGAGACACATATTATAGTTTTAGAAGAGTTAGATTTATTTCCATAGATGCTCATGACTATTGACTCCAGTTCTTGGGAGGTTGTTTAGAATATTATGGGGACGCTAAGGCTTAATTATATTATTTGTGATATGGTTGCGTGCTTATTATTAAATTGTGAACTGTTATAATGGAACAAAAGCGTAGTAATGTGATGGTTGGCTAGCCTAGTTCCACGATAGGCGCCATCACGGCCTGTTAGGATTTGGGGTCGTGACAAGTTGGTATCAGAGCACTAGGTAACATAGGATTCAACAGTCATGAGCAGGTTTAGTAGAGTCTTGCGAATCAGTACGGAGACGTCTGTACTTATCTTAGAGAGGTTGCAGAACCCTTAGGAAACATTTCACATTCTTGAATTCTTATCGTGCGAATCCATTTATTCAGCAAAAAGAGTAACTCTTTGAATTCCTTTCATGTATTCGAATATGCACGCGAGCGCTTGGGATCAGTTGTGCGTCGGCGGCTTGTGACTTCCATGGGTGAGATGTGATTGTTTGCATGTTGATAATGGGCCAGTCGGAAGGACTTGAAGCCGGATTTTTGTCTATGGCTTGAGTGTTGAGATTTCATTTGGGTGAGCACATGTGTTGGGGGACTTATATGTCCGTTTGTCTCCTTATTAATGGAACTTTGTGACTAAATGACTACGTGGTGAGTGTGATTTGAGGGTTAGATGTGTTCAGGGTGTTTGCTTTTGATAAAAATGAATTGGCGGGAGATCTAACAAGAACTATTAAGTATTTGACTTCTGTATTGAGTTAGAATATGGCTTCGAGTTATGAGTGTTGAAGGACCTCTCGTGTAGTTTAGTTGTGGAGTGAAGTGGGTTTTCCTGTTATGTTCCGAGTCCCTATGATGTCTTTGAGTTGACCAATGCTCCAGTAGCATTCATGTATTTGATTAGCGGTGTATTCTGGCAGTGATTGCACTCCTTTGTTATTGTATTTATTGATGGCATCCTATTGTACTCATGTAGCCAGGGATAGCATACTCGGCATTTGATGATGGTATCACAAGGATATAGGGAGGAGAAGCTTTGTGCGAAGTTCTCCAAGGGTGAATTTTTGGCTCAGTTCAGTAGCATTCTTGGGACACGTGGTGTCCAGTGAAGGTATCCATGTGGTCAGACGAGCGTGAGTAGAGCTTCCAGAAGCTTAAGATTCCTTGACCACAACTCCAGTGTTAGTATTGCCATCAACTTCAGGTTCTTATACCGCTAGATGGGATGTCTCGAGGGCAGGCACTGGTTGTGTTCTAATGTAGGAAGGTATAGTGATTGCGTGATGGCTACGATATTCGGAAGTGTATATGGAGATATCATTTTGAGGTTAAGCAGGCAGGGGTATTTCATGTGGGTTGTCCTGAGGTGTGTGACCCTTATGTTTATATGTAGTAAGTTCTCTCTACCAATAGATGATATATGTTGTAATTTGAGTTTAGATCGCTTGTGGGAGTTGGCATGATCATTATAATGGTGAATGCGATAATTGCATACGAGTTGAGGGTTAGATGGTCTGGGTCATATGAGCATATGAAGGATTTAGTTGAATCCCACCACAGTATGGTGGCAGTGATAATGTGTGGGCATCGTGAGTTATTGTTTGTCTTGATACTTGGCTTTGAGCCAAGTGGGGGAGCCCGTTAATGATAAGTTGATTACACGATTATGTGTTGTACTGGTTTCGGTGCGAGGTATATTGGTGAATCAGTTATGACCTACAGAGGTGGAGTCTGGGAATGACTCGAGTGATGGAAATTTCTTCGATACAGGTTGTAATGTACTTTACGGATAAGGGAATTTATTGAATGATTGAGTTGTACTTGAAAGTGTAGTGTGTGAAATGTATGAGTGTGTTTGTTGCTTCAAGGGTGTGGATTACTTTCCTAGTAAGTGGTTTACAAGCGGGGTCTGGTCGTTTTGTTTACTTGGTTAGTGTAATTGAAATTGCGTAGAGTAAATGACGTTCGAGAATGGTTCAGACGGATTCAAGGTTATATGTAGCGATCGAGGATCTTCAAGGTGAGAGAAGGGCTAGAACTGAGATTACGGGGAAGGTGTCGAGGCTTGTGATGTATTTGAATTATCATGGATTCTATCCATCAGTATGAGGAAAGTGAAGATAATGACTTTAAATTCGCAGGAAGTCTCTTCAGGGTAAGTATTTCTAATGGGGTGCTTTTGGGGGATATTTGAGGGAGTACTCAGCGGCTTATGAGCCTTAGACTGTATATTTTATGCTCGGGTTTCATGCGGTGAGTCTAGATTGAGAATTGCGGTATTATGGTAAGAAGAAGTATCAATTCGAAGGTAAGTCAGAAGGAACTTGAATGAATAGGACATCTTGGTAGTAGGTCGGATAGGCATGATAAACGATAAGGTATATGATTAGTTCTATGGGTGTTATGAAGTAATGAGTTGTTACAGGTGTTTCTTAGCAATTCTCTTGGGATTTGGTGGCATCCGTAGCTTGGTTGAGTTAGAAAGATTCAGTCCTAGCGGTTTGGTATTGTACAAATGTGATTCGGGAGTTCTTCATGATTTCTACCACAGTTAGAGATGTATATTTCTACTGGCGTGAGAGGCATGTGATGTATAGTGATTTTCTTCTAGATGGGATCAACTGGAAAGTTATTGGCTAGTTGGGTACGTAGTTGTTTGTTGCTAGGAAGGGAGCATGAAGTTCTCATATTTATCATAGGATTGCATGGCGTATGCGGTATTTTGTGTATAGTGGAGAGTGGCATATGTGAGGTCACGGTTCAGTTCTGGAAGGAAGGTCAGAACTGGCAGTTTCAGATGACTAGGTAGGTGATACCACCATTGGGTGGCTTGATGAGGGTATACATTCCAGAAAGGGCAATGTGTTTGAATAAGGGTGCTTCATTGGTGTTACGACGCTCTCTTGTTGGATCGACTGTTGATATTCGAGTTTGCTCGGGGGCACAGAATAATTTTAGGGGTATCCCTCGCGGAATGATAAAGCATTAGGGGTGTTATATATTAAGTGGTGGAATTGGGATCAGATATGGTAATTGGTGCGCCTTATGGATTTTGAGACTGGAGTTTTCATGAACAGATTATTTTTGTAGTCGTGAACTACGAGGAGGCAAGCAAAGCTAGTCAGGCATTAGAATATGTCATGACTCAGTCATTGTGAACTTTCGGAGAGTTATCTATCTATTGTGGGTGACCAGAGATGACTTAGAGTTATTGGTAGGCCAGTATGGGTGTGTGTTCTACACTGAGTCGAAATTGTTGACCCCAAATTGTCATTGTTGAGGGATGTATCATTTGATTGTCACTAAGCTTATTCGTGTCTCGGAGTGGTCTATGAGTTACCTTTCGGTGTTTCGAGGAGTTGTGGTCGTTGGTTATGTATGTGCATAGGGTGTAGTTCTATCAGGTCTTTATAGCGAGATTTGAGTAAGGTAAGTAATTGGGTATTGCAGGATTGAGACGTGTTGGTTATGTTCCTTCTAGTTCGGGTGGCATGGTATCGTCTGATTTCCCCCGTGGTTATGGCAATGCACCTCGAGTAATTGATGTCGAATTTCGCATGGTTATTGATTTTGAGCAAGGTGGCTTGGAGTGTGTCAACTGGTCCAGCGGTTGGATGGGATCACGCCTTGCAGCTCAGTTAAGTAGAGGTATGATCCTTGGTGTCGGATTTGTGTGATATGGTTTCACGATGTGTATCAGGTTTTTAGCATGATGTGGTAATGGTAAGTGTTAGTGGCAGGATAGTCCTCTCGTGTGAGTCTTTTTTATTTAATGAATTGAGATCTTGGTATGTGGTTATTGAGTGCACAAGTT
>ML289832.1:4981-43175 GCA_005239495.1 Nicotiana undulata | reverse complement strand
TAATGGCAGGATAGTCCTCTCGTGTGAGTCTTCTTTATTTAATGAATTGAGCTCTTGGTATGTGGTTATTGAGTGCACAAGTTGCACAAGTTATGGCTCTGGATGGTATTGATACTGATCGGATGAATGGTTGCCGGTTTATGCGTGTTTCTTTTATCATCGGTAGTATATGGAAGTGTTAGAGCGAGGCATGGTTTGATAAGATGATATGTACCGGTATTGAGTTATTTGAACAGCTATGGTGGTTAGGAGTTATCACTATGAGTGGCTGAGCCACGCGGTATATTATGTGATTTCATATTGGGTTACGGATATGGCTTGATACAGTGGTCAGACAATTTAAGCTTATAGTCGCGGAAATTTGATCTTGCAAATTATTTCAAAAGTGGAAACTTGGTTTTAAGGTTTATGGGTCAAGATTGGATTTCGAAATTTCAACTGTGTTGTGCTATTAGACCTATATGGGGTAAGGTGACGTGGGATCACCTCCGATCATGTGCATGGTAGGTTACACAACAATTTTGGCGGTGTTTGGAAAGACTCTAGGCACGTTCGAGGACGAACGTTTGTTTAAGTGGGGGAGAATGTAACGACCCGGTCTGTCGTTACATAAAACTTGCATTAAAATTTTTGTTATAGACTTGTTAAGGATTGGATATACTGTTATTGATGTGTGAGAGTTGGTAGGCTTGGAATCGGAATGGTTGCAGTGATGATTTAGTCACTTAGTCCTTAAGAATGGCCTTAAGATGAGAAAAGTCAACTGAGAGTTGACTTATTGGTAAACGACCTCGGAATGCGGATTTTATGGCTCGGATAGCTTCGTTAGGTGATTTGGGACTTAGGAGTGTGTTCAGAATAATTTTGTGATGTCCGGTGTAGAATTAGGCTTGAATTGGCGAAAGTTAGTTTTTGGTGATATTTGGTCGGCAGTGGAAAATAGTCTATCGGGGTCGGGAACAGGTTCGTAATGTCATTTTGGATGTGTCTGCAAAATTTTAGGTCAATCAGAATTGTTTTGGATAGTTTCGGCATCTTTTGTGGATTTTAGAAATTTCAAAGTTCTTAGGCTTGAATCCGATGTAAATTTGGTGTTTTGATATTAGTTTTGGTATTTTGAGAGTGAAACTAAGTTTGAATGATCATATGTGATGTGTTGGTATAGTTGGCTGGGGTCCCAAGGAGCTCGGGTGAGTTTTGGATAGGTTTGGGCTGCGTCGTGCTCCTTTTTCTTATGCTTCGGCGTCGTTTCTTCAAGCATAAATGATATCATATTGAACAAATGAGCTCCGATTACTGCTTTGAATGAAGTATTAGATCCGTATCGCAATTGCGGACCCGTATCAAAAAGAATCGTCGAATTTGGAGATCGTATGAGGATTTTATGGCCATTTTACCAAGGTTGCCAGATCTTTCAGGTTAATGACGGAATTGCCCCTGACGGCGTATTAAAAACCTGCACTATTTGCAAATCTTAAAACCTACATATCTCCTTCATTATAAGGTCAAATTGAGTGATTCAAAATCCGAAATTTATTAGAATTTCACAAGGAATCCATTGGGAGCAGTTAAACGCATGAACAGTATATATATAACGAGCAGTTCGAGTTTTCTTCTAATTTTTGAACAGGAGGCGCTTTTTAGGAGAGGAAATCATTGTTCTTCATTGAGGTAAGAATTTTGGACCCTAAAACTCGATTATATGTGATTAAGGATCAAAATATTAGTGTTTAATTCATGAATAATCAGTGGAAAATGGGTGTTTAGGTCTTGAGATTATGAGACCTTTAGGGGTCGATTTGAGGGGTCAAACGGACTCCGATTTTGGCATTCTTTATATGTATGGACTCGTGAGATGATGAAGAACCGTTTTGTATAAAAATATCTGAGTTACGGCACGTGGGCCCGGGGGTCGGGTTTTTACCAGTTTTGGATTTTTGGGCTAATTTTGATATCTTTCGATTGGAACTCGTTCTTTAAGCAAAAATTGATGATAAAAATCTGAACTTGATAGATTGGAGCCCTCGGAAGTTGATTCGAGAGGCAAACGTACTGCGGAATAGTTCCGGGCTAGTTTTGAGGTAAGTAATGTCTTTAAATCCTGTCCTGAGGGTATAAAACCTCGGACTATGCACCCTTTCACGGGTTTTGAAATAAAAAGGTGGAAACTTTGGAACATGTTTCCTTTTTAGGCGACTATTGAGTTGCGAAACCGATTTTTAAGCCTTTGCTTAATTAGTATTTATACATTATGATATATTTTGGGCTGTAAGCCGTGTTTGGGGCCTAGTGCCGACTTGTTTACCCTTCGGGGGTTATGTTTTACTATTTTCCTCACTGAGATGTTATGATTTTTACTCAGTCTTTTCTGTGAAATTATTTTGACACTCAGAATATTTTGATACTACTTCTTGAAAATGAAACACTATTTTTGGGTCGAGAACCCGGTATATTTATGGCATGAAGGGCAAATTGAGAGTGTCTGACTGAGTGAGGTTGCTGGCCTATATTGTGAGGATGTTATGATATGAGTGAGGCTGCTGGCCTATATTGTGAGGATGATATGATATGAGTGAGGTTGAGGGCCTATATTGTGTGTGATTTATGCCATGCAGTGGCGTATTATAGCGCTTGGGCTGTAGGAGCCCCTCCGGAGTCTGTACACACCCCTAGTGAGCACCGGTACCGATTGAGTGATGCCCGCGGGGCTTATGCTGAGTGATTGCGTGGATCCCTCATGGGCGGTTACTGAGTGATTGTGAGGATGCCTGATAGGCTGTTACTGAGTGACTGTGAGGATGCCTGATGTGCTGATACTGAGTGACTGTGAGGATGCCTGATGGGCTGATATTAAGTGATGGTGAGGATGCCTGATGGGCCATGGTTATGATAAATGATTTTGGCCCGAGGGGCAGTTTTATGAAGATTTTTACTGAGTTTTCGAACTATGATTTACTTCATTTTCAAACTAGTTTTTACTGAGATATACTGATATTGTACTTCTTCTCAAAGGATTTCTGGAAACTGATTTCGAACTTATTATTTGATGAATACTACATGGTGACTTGGTGTTTTACTGGTTTTGTGGAATGGTGTATCTGTACTGTGTGTTTTATATTACTCAGACTGTGATTTATTTTCAATTCTACTGAGTTGGCGTACTCATAAAGACTCCCTGTGCCTCTGTGCACAGATTCAGGTGACGGTTCAGAGCAGTAGTTGTCTCGGTTCGTTAGTAGTTGTTTACGGCATTTCGAGGTAGCTGTCCAGCGTCCACAGCTTCTCCACTTCCCTTCCTTATTATGTTTTTAGCATTTGACTCAGAGACACATATTATAGTTTTAGAAGAGTTAGATTTATTTTCATAGATGCTCATGACTATCGACTCCAGTTCTTGGGAGGTTGTTTAGAATATTATGGGGGCGCTAAGACTTAATTATATTATTTGTGCTATGGTTGCGTGCTTATTATTAAATTGTGAACTGTTATAATTGAACAAAAGCGTAGTAATGTGATGGTTGGCTAGACTAGTTCCACGATAGGCGCCATCACGCCCTGTTAGAATTTGGGGTCGTGACAAAATCTTAGTCCGATGAATCTTTATCCTATGATAGAAGACCTAGTTTGATGAACTTTCTCCTAGGATAGAAATCTTAGTTTGATGAATCTTTCTCCTAAGATATAAAATAAAGCCCTAGTCTTATGAACTTTCTCCTAGGATAGACGTCTTAGTCTGATGAATCTTTATACTAAGATAAGAAAACCTGGTCTGATGAATTTTCTCCTAGGATAATTTTAAAAAAAAAGAAGTCTTGTTTTAAAAAAAAAAGGAAAACAAAGAGAGTTTATTTATGTCCTCAGAGAATAAGCACTGGGCAATTTGTTTAAAAGAATGAATTTTTCAAAAAAAAACTATTGAAAAACAAAAATCCTTCTTGGTTCGTTTTAGCATAGGGTATACAATTCCCTAGTCTCGTTTTCCAAAATAGGGTCTCCACTCCCTAGTTGATGCCAACATAGGGTCTCCACTCCCTAGTTGATGCCAACATAGGGTCTCCACTCCCTAGTTGATGCCAACATAAATCGATGCCAACATAGGGTCACCATTCCCTAGTTAATACCAACATAGGGTCCCCACTCCCTAGTTGATGCCAACATAACCTGATGCCGGCATAGGGTCTCAACTCCCTAGTTGATGATTTTCCAACATAGGGTCTCCAATCCCTAGTTGATTTTATTTTAGACATAGTCTTATTTTCCAACATAAGGTCTCCACTCCCTAGTTGATTTTATTTTAGACGTAGGGTCTCCTTTACCAAGTCTCTTTCTCCAACATAGGGTATCCACCCTCTAGTTAATTTGATCTTAAATACAGGGTACACCACTCCCTGATATCTTTGCCAATATAGGGTATTCCATTACCTGGACACATTTTACCAACATAAGGTACACCAATTCTTAGTTGAGGCATCATTTCAAAAATAAGGAAACACCATCCAAAAAAACAAAAAGAATAAAAAAGAATCATCATGTTACTTTCGGGTTATATTATTCCCGACCTTTTATTGCTTTCAATAATGAAGTAGTATAGAGTTTTGGTTACAAATAACTCACGAAATTTTCCTAGTGAAAACTACGGCAGAAAAATTTCGTTTGTTTCGTTAGTTTTGATGCCAGAGCAGGTTAAACCTCGAGGCACATGGTTCGAGACAACCAAAAGAAGAAGTCTCAAATCAGAGTAAAGGAAGAGAAGAAAAACAAAAGAGTTGAACCCAAAGTACAGAAGCAGCAAATATGTGGACTGCTCAAAACATAAATCAATCCACAAGCTATGCATGTCCTTCCTCGATCCGAAAAGCTGAAGAAGATTGAACCAATACATACAGCTAACCAGCATCAAGATTCATATCAGAGTCTGCGTGAAGAAATAACCAAGGCTCAAGATCAAGCTTCAAATGACTCATAGATAGGAATCTTGTAACTCGTAGTTGATAGGTTTAGTTTAGTCTTTTCATTTTGATTTTGGTGTAATAAGGAGCTCAGAAAGCAGTAAGCAACAGCAACAGCAGTGAAATCACAGCTTCCCGGTAGTCCCAGCTACCAAAACTTCCAGAACTACACTGACCTGATTCCTTTGTAGCCAAGGATATGTAGGCAACCTCCGAAGCAAGGTTATGTCAAACCTTTTTCAAAATGCTTCCAAATGGAGTACCAAACAGGCAAAAATTGCTCATAATTGCTCACGTTATCTTTGCCCGAAAACTCTTCATGTTCTCGAGCAAAGAGGGGCAGCTGTGAGCACCCAATTTTTGCCCCGCGTGGAAATTACTCCTTAAAATAATCCAAAAATAAATTTTATTAATTTTAGGAGTTTTCCTTTATTTAGTTGCATTTCATGCATGTTTAATACTTTAAAATTATAGAAAAATCATAAAAATTAACACATTTTCATTTCATGACATCTTAGGTTTAATTTGCATGTTTAGGAATTAATCACTCTTTAATTGATAAATTAATATATAAAAGTCACAAATATATTCATTAGCATTAATCAATTAGTCTAATTAATTAGTTAAAATGCTAATTAGTCTTTTTGCAACATAAATTCAATTAGTAGTAGAGTGGTCATTTTTGAAAGAACAATTTGGCCTTTTATTTCAAATTGATCAAATTTTAGGGCCCAAAATCCCAGGCCCAACCAAATACCCCTTCTTTAAAAACCCCACTTTCCTCAAAATCTAGACCTAGACCTAGTTAGATACAAAATAGACCAAAAGAGATCAGACCTCCCTTACAAAGACAGTAGCGGCGTTGGACCCCAAAAAGGCTGTTCCCCCTCCCCTGCTTCTTCCTCACCTCTCATCTCATATACAGAGAAAAAGACCAAAATGAAATAGACCTCCTCCCCTCTCACGCATCAGAGACCCAAAATTAGGAAAGAGAAGGACCCCCTCCCTTACAAAAAGAGCAGCGGCCAGACACAAATGGAGAACGAAGAGAAAGAGAGTTGTCTTTCTCACGCAGCTCTCTCTCTCTCTCTGAATACCTAGAAGACATCACCTTTAATCTCTAAACCAAACAATACCGAGCGATTTCCCACCCTCAGCGAACTCTAGTAGCTGTCACCCAATTTTGCCCTTCACAAAAAGAACCCTCTTAAATTCTGTTTTATTTCTTCATCTTGGGACTGATTGGGAAACAGATTTCACGTTTCAGTTTTATCTTCTTTTGAAAATTGGAACTTCCTTCTCATTTGGCTATGACCTCGCACAAGAATTTCATTGGTCTTGGGTTTACTGTTGTGTTTCTGGGTTGAAGATCAAAGTTGCTTTGTGCCTTTTCGACTGTTATTTGCTGTTACGGTTTAAGTTGTGTTCCTGCTGCAACTTTCAACTTCAGAGATTTATTTTCTGCTTTGTTCAAGTTTGTTTCCAGCATTAGGTACACATCTGTAAAACATGTGTTTCTTTCAATAGAGTGACTGAAGCTTGTTCCTGTTGTTTCTTACTTCTGCTATGCTTCTACTTGATTATGAAAACTAAACATGTAAACTCATGACTTAACTAGTGTGTGTTTATTTTGCTTGTGTTAAATAGGCTTAGAATCATGTCTATTGCTATGAAATGTATGTTTTTCTCTTTATTAACTCGACGTTTGATTGAACCGTATGCATATCCATATTTCACCTCTGTTTGTTAGGTAGGTTTCAGTGCTCCATGTAACTTTCTTTTCCTTTAGTGAACGATTGATCGTGTTGCATTCTGTGAACCCCTCATTTTCTGAATTTCCACTTTGATTTATGATATTAAGTCTTTACTCATGAATTTCTTGTCCAATGTTATTTCGTATAGTTATCTAGTTGATTCATGCTTATCTGCTAATCAGATTAAAAGTGTGCTTGTGTGGTATTGTGAGGTTTATTCATTGCAACGGACTAATCATTTGGCGATTGTGGCCACCAGTTGGTCACAGGTAAGTGATTCAAATGTCATGGAAGTTGTTTTCTTATTCCCTGTTTTCTCTAGATGAATGTTCGATATACCTCTGATGGCTAGTTATGGTCTAATTTGTATTTGAGGATCTAAATGAATTTTTGTATAACTAGTAGATAGTACGTTAGGATTGGAATTCTAGTAGAAGTCAATTGAAGTTGTATGTGTCAATGGAACATGGATTTTGTAATTTCAAGCACAAGAAGGTGTACTACGTATTGGCAGTGTAGTTTGCTCATTGTTTGGAGTTTGAATCTGCTGCATGTGGCAAACGGAGCATCACTGTGGTTACTAACTTGGTAAATGGCGTGAAAGCTCATACAACATCAAAGTGTCTAAGTTGATTGAGCTTGGTACACGAAGCCCTTCCATGTGATCATTTTCTGATTTTCCAAAACAATTCCTTAATCAATGGCTTCTCAATAATCTCAATCTTAGGAAAAAACAAAAAACTTATGAAAAAATAATAGTTTTGCTTCAAATAAGTTATTAAATCATCGTGACCAAGTCATGATTACGTAATCTACACTCGGGTTTGCAACTCATTCTACCCGACCCCAACTTCAAACTATAATAAAATTAACGCGTTGTAAATTGCGGGTGCATTTCATGTGGCGCGTTTACAATGTGTCCAAAAATGACAAGTACACGCCATCATGACTTGTTTCAGAATAAAACATAAAAGTATTAAAAGCGGCTGAAAAGTAAAAAAAGGCTAAAATGCACAATAGTTTTAAAATATGTAAATAGTCAGATAATTAGGCCAAATATTAATAGTTAAGCGACCGTGCTAGAACCACGGAATCCGAGAGTGCCTAACACCTTCTCCCGGGTTAACAAAATTCCTTACCTGGATTTCTGGTTCGCAAACATTTTAAACAGAGTCAAAATTTCCTCGGTTTGGGATTTCAATAAATAAATGGTGTCCCGGAACACCATAAAAATTTCGGGGGCAACTCTGTAAATCAAAAAATAAAGCCCATTATCGAATAATGTCACTTCAATTGGAAAAACTCCCTTATCCACCCTTACCGGTGGAAAAAGGAGGTGTGACAGCCATTACCAGGGGTAGGGGTTGAGGCAGAGGCCGAGATCAACCTAGAGAACGTGCAATAACACCCGTTGTAGAGCCTCGGATCGAGCATGAGGAGGAGATCCCCGTTCAGACCACACTAGTCGGTCCCACTTAGGCCCCGGAGGGATTCATTGCTACTATCATACTTCAGGACACCTCGTCGATTTTGTGGGCCTTATAGAGAGTGTGTACCAGGCCAGAATATTTCCTATGGCACCAGTTGTCTCTTAGGTAGGAGGAGAAGCCCAGACTCCCCCTACTTATACTCCAGAGCAGATGACTCCCATATATTAGACTCTGGTGGTTCCAACAATTGGAGTACTTGAGCCCGTTATTGCTACTCAGCCCATAGAGAGGGCCACAATGTCTTCTAAGGGGTTGAAGAGATTGGACAAGTTCACAAATTTATTTCCTATTCACTTTGGTGGCACATTTTCTGAGGACCCACATGGTTTCATTGACTGTTGCCATGAGGTGTTGCACAACATGGGTATAATAGAGTCCAATGGGGTTGACTTTGCAGTATTTTAGATACACGGCTCCGCCAAGATATGGCGCCATGATTATGATCGATCCATACTAGATAGGTACACCTCCACTCACTTGTGATCAGCTTTTGGACTTGTTAGCACTTTTGGTTGGGGTTCGAGGTAACCCAAGTGAGTTTTGGTGAATTTTGTACAAGATTGTGAAAAATGAGTTTTCAAGTTGAAATCTTGAGTTTTCATGATCAATTCTTGTTATTTGATGTTATTTTAATAATTTGAGGTAGCGAGCAAGTTTATGTGATGTTATTACACTTCTATGCATGTTTAGTTTGGAGCCTGAGGGGCTCGGGTGAGTTTAAGATGTGTAACGACTGAGTTTTGGATAGTTTGGGATTACTGGTGCAATCTAGCTTCTGGTGTTCAGTTGTAGATCTTGCATTTGCGAGTTATGGATCAAATTTACGAGCCTCGCATTTGCCGTCAAGCGATCGTATTAGCAAGCATGGATTGGGAACTGATTCTTCGATTTTGTGAAGAAAGTTGTCGCATTTGCATACACTGGGTGGATGCATTTGCGACCATAAAGTTGGATTTGCGAAGAAGAACTTGGGGTTGGCATGTTAACAAATGCGAAGCTTAGCTCGCAATGGTGATGATGGGAGTCCTCGCAATTGCGAGTGTTTTGTCGTAGTTGCGACGTTTGGTGATCTGAAGCATTGTTCACATTTGCGGCCAGTGTTTCGCTTTTCTTAACATCACAGTTGCAATGTTTACGTATGGTTAAAAAGGGGGGAAAACGAGACTTAACTCATTTTATACCATATCTCAACGCTAAACATTCTATAGGTGATTTTTGAAAAAAAGAATTGTTTCCAAATTCATTGATAAGCAACTGTATTCCACTTTCTTTTAATTCCCCATTACTTTTTATGAGTTTTTAATATCAAATCTAGGATTTTCATGGTACAAATTAGGGATTTGGGTAGAAATTAGAGATTTAGACCTCAAATTGAGGTCGGATTTCGAAACAAAAAACATAACCGGGCTCAGAGGTGAATGGATGATCAGGTTTGGGTCTGAATCTTAGATTTTCACCAAGCGAGCCCGGGGTTGAACTTTTCCAATTTTAATTAAAGATTAAATCTTTTTATTTGTGGGTAGTTCTTAAAGTTTATTTTGAATTATTTGAACTCTATTTCACAATATTTGATTGGTTTGGAGGTTAATGCTAAAGGAAAAGTAGTGGTTGAGCATTAATCTGGTTGTAGAGTAAGCTAACCTTGACTTGAGGGAATTAGGACTTGATTGATTCATTTGCTACATGATTTATGTGTGGGGCGACGTATATACAAGTTGACGAGTGTATATACGTAGTCACGGGTTAAGCATGCGGGTTGGGATATATATTTTTCGTTTTCAATTATTTCATGCTTTCATTTACTCCCTGTTATTAAATGTTACAAGCTCTAGTTGTTAATTGTTTTTACTTGTTAAACTTATGCCTTAACTGTTACATGCCTTAATTGCTAATTGTTTTTTTTTGTATTCGTGTATTAGTTTATTAACTCTCATTACTTGCTATTTGACATTGTGTGCTATTAGATAGCTACTTTTACCCGCTTTGTGACTTTAATTGTGTAGTTCTTTTATTGTATTTCATTTGTATTACGCCGTAGTTGGTTGTAGATATTTGTTTATATTATTATTTTGTGGGATCGGGTTGTACGCTGCAACAATAATTGGTATTATTGTGTCAGATCAGGAAGCACGCCACAACAGATATTGGTATTATTGTGTGGGATCGGGTTGCACGCCACAATGACTATTGGTATTATTGTGTGGGATCGAGTTGCACGCCACACTGTGTTTATATATTTATATTTTGGATCAAGTTCGCGCCACAAATGAAAATATGTTATTTTTTTATATATCTTTGGATGGGGTTGCGCGCCGCAATGGAGAAGACGTATTTAACTTTTTTGAGTTGTTGTTTTCGTATCCGGATTGTATTGAGAAAATTGAGTCTTGATGTCATTTTGGGCCTCTCTATTAGGTAAAATTATGTTCTAGTTTGCATGTTATACTTGTTTTCTCTGTTTTGTTGTTATTTCATTATATTCATACATGTTTTTAGTGAGTGCCTTGTCATAGACTCGTCACTACCTCGTCGAGGTTAGGCTCAGCACTTACAAAGTACATGGAGTCAGTTGTACTCATGCTGCACTTCTTGTGCAGATACTGGTATTGGCCCCAACAATAGTGTTTACCTTGAAAATGGTAATTACAATTAAATTTGATTATGTGGTTTTAAAAATATGCGATTTATTTTAATGCTAGTTGTTAAGCAGAAGATGCTAAGTGTGGTTGGAAAAAATGAAGTAGGGGCTATATGAAATCGAAAATAAGCAAATCAGACTGCCTCTGATCGAGGCTCTAAGCTGACCGAGGAGGATACTTGAGGTCGAGGCTCGGGGTTAACGGTAGACGATCGATGAAGCTATTTATGATCAATGATGAGAAATAAATTTTAAAAAATGATGAAATGCAATAAAGGCAAGTCATAAACCAGCAAAAAAAACAATAGAGGGAGTTTGAATTAGAGAGCAGAGAATGTTCTTGTTCCTTGTATTGAATATCGTGTGTGCAAAAAATGATAAGGGTCCCCTTTTTATAGGAGAGGAAATTCCAACATAGTACATAAGTATTTATTACAAGAGTAGAATATCTGGCATAGCTTATTTAATGCCAGGGTACGGATTCGTTCTTTCGTTGCAGACTTGGCCGCCCTCGCCCCTGTACTGCTCGCTTGCGACCGTTACCGCTCTCCGTTGCCTCGAAGAAAGTCACAGGGAACACTCGGGGTCAGTCTTTGAACAATACTTTGATCCTCATGCGGATGATCCACGAAATAGCGTAATAGATATATAATCGGTCTTTCGATTTTAGCCGTGTACAGATAGTCCCCGCGTTTCTTAGTGTGAAGCGATAAGAAACGACATCGATTGTAATCCTCTCGGACCCCCCCCCCCCCCCCCCCCCACGATGATGTCATGATCATGACGTAAGCTTAGGAGGCGATTTGAAACGTCCCGCCTGATCATCTCCCTAGAAACATTGAATATTCTGCTGGTCCATTTTTCCAAAAGTTATGATTGCGCCGCCGGTTTGTCTCCCCAGAAACATTGATTGCGCCGTTAATAAGGTTACCAACCCTCTATAAATGAGAGATTTTTTGATCCTGAGCTTCACTCGTTCCTTCTTCATCAACTTTTGATCCTTTCTTCTCTCCGTATCCTCCTCCAAATCCCTGCTTTTATGGTTCTAACCTATAGCCACGAGGTCATACAACGGTGGCTTAGTGAATCAGGCAACGACTTCCTTCTCAAAGTCCTTCCCCATTGAACGGGGTTATATTGGGTTGTTGTTGTTGTTGTTGTTGTTGTCGTTGTTGTCGGCCCGAGAAAATGAGAGAAGGGCATCAAATGCTTTCCGCATTGGAAGATATGAAGCGCTTATACCGCTGCTCATCTCTCATAACTTCAACCAGGTGTGACACTTCACTCTCTTCGCCTTTCGTGGAGTGAGGTGGTAGTATCTAATCACTTTTGCCTCCCACACCGGTACAGTGTCTCAAGAAGTGGCTTCACAATAGTAGTGTTGGCGAGACCTATTCTCGCCGAGTTTCCCACCATGCCACAATTTTCTCCCCCGTTAAAAGCTTTTGCTCTTTGATAGGCTATAGCCCTTTCTTCACCTATTGCTGCTTCAAAAGGGGGGTCTCGAAGACGCTGCTTGAAAAGGTCGAGATGAAGTCCCTTAGAAAAAGGGTTCTCGGAGACGTTACTCTGGAGAATATGCCCTCGGCAATAAATTAGGCTTTTTGGCTGTTTTTTATGCTTCTTTGTTTTTGTGTAAGGGCCCCTCGCGGACTTTGTAAATATCCCCTATTAAAATAAGAGCTTATTTATCTTACCTTCGATTCGTGTTGAATTTTATCCTGCCTTTGTTTATAAAAATTCGCGTGTGATGATTCCAATGATTAGCCCGAATATCGGACATGTGATATAGTCAGTATCATGGATTTTCTGCTATCCCTTGGACTGAGCTCCGATTGGTTCGATGCAAACTTGGGCTGTCGAGACTCTTAAGCCCAATTTGAATGAGAACTGGGCCTCGACTCTTGGAGTAAAGATGACCCATTGATAGCCCTAATCCGAAAATTTTCTATGACTCAGGCAGCTTGGTGGACACAATAGTCAAATGGTCGTTTGCTTGAATTTGAAATACAGATAGCCCTGGGGCTCTGAAAACAGTCCCCGAGTAAGTACTTACTCGAACTTGGGTAGCCTTCGGTCGTAAATGATCAAATGGGCGTGTGTTCAAACTCAAAATAGAGATAGCGTTGAGGCTTTAATAAATAGTCCTCGAGTGAGAACCTGCTCGAACTCAGATAGCCCTCGGGCTTGATAATCGATCATTCGCCCAAACTCGAGGGTAGAGGTGGACCTAAGGCTTTATAAATTTTCCTTGAGTGAGGAACTTGCTCGAACTCGGGTAGCCGCCGAGCCTGGTGATAGATTATGCTTATATCTATTGTCCCCTTCGCAAGAGCTTTAGGCACAAATTCCGTAAATATGCTCTTTTGCATTTTTCCACCATAGATATATATATATATATATATATATATATATATAGGGAACCTTTTATCTCTCAACATTTCTCACTCCGCCTCCGTAATAGATCACAGTGTCGGTTTGTCATCGGTCCGAGATCCGAATTTTGGAACAAACTTTTAGGTCTCTATTTTTGTCAAACAGTTTTTTGACGATCGAATATCGATCGTGTGGGGTTTTAGCCGCTGAGTCAAGTTTCGAATCGAATTTTTTGACCTTTAAGTCTTTGAAACCGGCCTTTGAATGCTTCTATGCTGGCTCTGAGGCTCTAATGTGTTGGCCCTCAGGCGCTCTTAGTAACTCCCTTAGACCTGAGGCTTTTTCAGCTGGCATCTTGGCTTTAAGCATGGGGTCGATATGACTTTTAATCGGCCCGTAGGCCTTTTGATGTCAGCCTGGAGGCTCTTATGCGTCTACCCTTAGGCGTATTTAGTTAACCATTTTGGGATCAGTCCTCGAGTCAGGTTACGGCTCGAGCTCAGCGACCCATTAGGCTTTGAATTAGACCGGAGGCTCTTTATGCTAGCGTCAAGGCTCTTACGTGTTAGGTCGATGCGACCTTTATTTACGGCTATGTTTTTCCTAGTTAAGGTTTTTGATATTTTCGCGTTCGTCGACTCTATGACGGTTCGATAAGAACCTCGATTATGAGTCGTTATGTGGCGATAGGTGAGCACCTCGGAAGGTTTTGCCCTGTGGATGAATTGTCTCGAGCCTTTCCATTGTTTGGAGCTGACATGAAAATAATCAAAGCTCTTTTTACGAGCTGACATGAAAATGATCGAAGCTCTTTTTACTAGATGACATGAAAATGATCGAAGCTCTTTATTGAGAGCTGACATGAAAATGATGGAAGCTCTCTTTGCTTACACCAAAGGTAGCATGATTTTAACCGGTTCTTTCACAAGTAATTTCGAAGGATTGGTAGTTATCATGACGGTCGGGCATCCCTGAATCGCGTTAGTTTGGTTGTAGCCTATCGACCGGAGTCGTTCGTGTTTGACCAGAGCCTTTTGCCCCGAGTATCGTACCCTAGGCATCTATATTCGAGGGTATGCCTTTTTAGGGGTCTTACAAGTTCGAATATATAGCCTTGGCTTTGAAGTCAAGATTGTTCCTTTGACAACGTTGTATGATCTGGACATGCCTTACTCGAGGTCTTACACTTTCGAACACGCCCGAGATTACCCGCTTGGGATCTTACGACCTCGGGTTTTGACAGCTTGATGGGGTGGATGTTGATGATAGTCCCCGAGACATCGAGGGTTTTTTGGCCCTGGGGCCTTTCCTTGCGAAAATAGCAGTTCCTTTGAATTGCAAAAGTGTTTTGATGGCAAAAGTACTCCTTTGATTGTTCGGTACAAGTATACACGTTTTCACCGTTGAGGGTTCGACCCTTCTATGAGGACACGGTTCATTTGACCGTTTGGCCCTATACATCATTTTCCTATCGAAACCCTCTTCGGCTTACCTTGACTTGTTCGAGGTGGATACCTCCCGGGGCGGTGCCCCCCAGTATTTGAGGTGGATTTGAGAGAAGCCTTGAATACTTGTTTAATTTCTCCCTGGGGAGCCCACAGATGTTGCCTCGTTAAAAACCTTGACGGTAAAACACTTTTCAGGGATAAAACTCGATCGAAGGAAAAGATTGCAACGCGTTTGAAAACCCAGGGGCCTTTTGAAGCTGACGAGTGTTCCGATGTCTTCCACTAGATATCTGCAAAAGTTTAGCCCGGGATAAATGAATGGAAATGGGGGCATATTCTTACCTTAGCAGTAGTAGCTTTTGAGCATGGATATGTTCCAATTGCTCGGGAGATGCTCGCCTTCCATGGTGCCGAGCTTGTAAGATCCTTTGCAGATTACTCCAAGGACGCGGTACGACCCTTCCCAACTTGGGCCTAGCCTCCCCTCATTAGGATTTCTAGTGTTTGGAGTGACTTTTCCTAGGACTAAGTCCCCGACTCCGAAATGTCGGAGGTTTTTTCTCCTGTTATAGTACCTTTCGATCCTCTATTTTTAGTCGGCCATCCGGACCAGTGAAGCTTATCGCTTATCGTCAAGTAATTCCAGAGTTGTAGTCACGGCCTCGTTGTTTGAATTCTCCATAGCATGTCGGAACCTGGCACTCGGTTCCCCCACCTAGACCTGTATCAAAGCCTCGGACCCATACACCAAAGAGAATTGCGTCTCTCCCGTGCTTGATTTTGGAGTAGTTCGATATGCCCATAGGACTTCGCGAAGCATTTCCCTCCATCTACCTTTTGCACTTTCTAGCTTCTTCTTCAATTTTTGAATGATGGTTTTGTTTGTGGACTCAGCCTGACTGTTAGCACATGGGTGGTAGGGCGTCGATAGTATCCTCTTAATATTGTGATCCTCGAGGAACTTTGTTACTTTGCCTCCGATGAACTGCTTTCTATTATCGCAGGTTATCTCGGAGGGAATCCCGAATCGGCATAATATATGGTCCCATATGAAGTTAATGACTTCCTTCTCTCTTATCTTCTCGAGGGCCTACGCTTCCACCCATTTTGAGAAATAGTCAGTCATAAACAGAATAAATCTAGCTTTACCTGGTGACGTTGGTAGGGTTACGACAATGTCCATCCCCCATTTCATGAACGGCCATGGCGACAGGACTGAATATAGTTGTTCGCCGGGTTGGTGGATCATAGGTGAGAATATTTGACATTTGTCGCATTTCCGAATGAATTCCTTGGCGTTTTTTTTCCATGATGTCCCAGTAAAAACCTGCTCTGATCACTTTTCGAACAAAGGAATCGGCGCCAGAATGATTCCCACAGGTACCTTCATGGATTTCTAGAAGCACATTATCTGTGTCACCTGGTCCCAGGCATACCGCCAAGGGCCCATCAAAGGTCCTCCTATATACAGTGCTATTTTCGTCGAGTGAGAACCGGGCTGCCTTGGTACGCAGGGCCCTTGATTCTTTCGGGTCTGCGGGCAGCTTCCCGTCTCTCAAATAGCTGATGCATTTGTTTCTCCAATCCCATGTTAGGCTGGTGGAGTTGATCTCGGTGTGGCCTTCTTCGATCACTTATTTTGTTAACTGAACAACAGCTCCGGGGAGTATGTCATCTTCTTCGACGGATGATCGTAGAATCGCGAGGGCGTCGGCCTCGCTATTCTGCTCTCGAGGTATATGGGTTAGGGACCACTCCTTGAAGCGATGTAGCGTGACTAGAGTCTTGTCCAGGTACCTCTGCATTCTGTCTTCTCGGACCTCGAAGCTTCCGTTCACCTAGTTAACAACTATGAGAGAATCACATGGCTTTGATGAGTTCGTCTCCCAGGCTTTTGGCCAATTCCAGACCTGCAATCAAAGCCGCGTACTCGGCTTCGTTGTTAGTCAATTTTGCACTTTTTATAGATTGTCTAATCATGCTGCCCGTAGGCGGCTTTAGAACTATGCCGAGCCCGGACCCTTTCACGTTCGAGGCACTGTCAGTGAACAGGGTCCATACCCTGGAAGATGTGCCCGCTTTCAATAGTAGTTCTTTTTCTACTTCGGGCACCAGGGCGGGCGTGAAGTCAGCTATGAAATCTGCCAGAATCTAGGATTTGATAGCCGTCCAGGGCTGATATTTGATATTGTACCCTCCGAGTTTGATGTCCCACTAGGACAATCGGCCCGACAACTCGGGTTTATGCAGTATGTTTTGAAGTGGGTACGTTGTCAAGACGCAAATGCAATGGCATTGAAAATAAGGTTTTTACTTTCGAGACGCGCTAATTAGCGCAAGGGCTATTTTTTCCAAAAGGGGATACCTGGTTTCGGCATCGCCCAAGGTCTGACTCACATAGTAGACAGGGAATTGCGTACCTCGTTCTTCTCGAACCAGCACACCGCTTACTGCTACCTCTGACATGGCCAGGTATAGATACAATATTTTGTCCTCCTTTGGGTGTGGAGTAAAGATGGGCTCGACATATATCACTTCAATTCCTCCAAGGCACTTTGGCACTCTAGAGTCCATTCGAAGCTATTTTTCTTCTTGAGCAAGGAGAAGAAGTGATGACTCTTATCCGACGATCTTGATATGAATCGGCCCAAGGCCGCTATCCGCCCAGTTAGCCGTTGCATGGCCTTCACATTATTGACCACCGTGATTTCCTCGATGGCTTTGATTTTGTCGGGATTGATCTTGATCCCCTTGTTTGACACCATGAAGCCTAGAAATTTACCTGATCCTACTCCAAAGGCACATTTCTCGGGATTGAGCTTCATGTTATAGCTTCTGAGAATATCGAATGTTTCCTGCAAATGGGTCAAGTGGTCCTCTACGCGTAGGGACTAAACTAGCATATCGTCAATATACACTTCCATGGACTTGCCTATTTAGCATTCAAACATTTTATTAAGCAACCGTTGGTACGTGGATCCAGCATTTTTCAGCTCGAAGGGCATTACGTTGTAAAAATATGTACCGTACTTCTTGATGAACGAAGTCTTTTCCCTGTCCTCGGGATTCATTTGAATTTGATTATATCCTGAGTAGGCATCGGGAAAGGTGAGGATCTCGTGCCCGGCCGTGGCATCTATTAGGCGATCGATGTTGGGCAGCGGGAATGAATCTTTGGGGAATGCCCTATTTAAGTCTTTATAATCTACGCACATTCTTAACATATTCCCCTTCTTGGGAACTACCACCACATTGGCCAACCAATCGGGGTATTTTACCTCCCTAATTGACCCTATTTTGAGGAGTTTCGTTACCTCGTCCTTGATGAATGCATGTTTTACCTCGGATTGAGGCACCCTTTTCTGCTTCACCAGCTTGAACTAGGTCGACGCTCAGCCGATGGGTGGTTATTTCGAGCGGGATCCCTGTCATGTCTAAATGGGACCAAGAAAAATAGTCGACGTTATTGATAAGGAATTGAATATGTTCTTTCCTGAGTTCGGGGGTTAATCCCGTTCCCAGGTATACCTTTTGGTCCGGGGAATGCTCGACCAGGACGACTTGCTCCAATTCTTCGATTGTTAATTTAGTCGCATCTGATTCCTCGGAGGCAACGAAGGTGCGAGGGGAGAGAAAGTCCTCCTCGTCATCCTCGGGGGTCGGCCTCCCCCCTGGTTCCTCCGAGATGGGGTGCATCGGCGCTGGCGCCTCATTGTGGATCGCGAACATCTCCTTCGATGCGTATTGTTCTCCATATTCCGTCTTTATACCGTCTTCTATTTGGAACTTCATCACCTGGTGGAAAGTTGACGGCACTGCCCTCATGTTATGTATCCATGGCCTTCCAAGAAATGTGTTGTACCTCATGTCACCTTTGACGATATGGAACTTGGTGTTTCGGATCGTCTCGAACACGTTAACCGGGAGGATAATCTCCCCCTTCGTCGCCTCGCCGGCCATGTTGAATCCGTTGAGGGTTAGTGACGTAGGTATGACTTGGTTGAGCAGCATGTGCTGCTCCACTACTTCCGACCTTATTACGTTGGCCGAACTACCTGGATCCATAAGTATGCGTTTAATTTTAATGTTATTCAAGAGAAAGGAAATTACCAGTGCATCGTTATGCGGGTGAGGTGGGGTCTCGAGGTCCTCGTTGTTGAATACAAGAATATCTCCGGGCATATGGCCCCGAACTTGTCCTGCCATTGCAGCTGATATTTTCATCCGCTTAATCACGGGTCCTTGAGGAATGTCGTTTCCCCCGATGATCATGTGAACGGAATGCCGAAGTTTTCCCGCTCAGCCTTTTCGAGCAGTTGTCCTTCCTTAGGGGAGATTTATGATTCGGCTGCCGACGAACTCTTGGAGATACCCTTTGTCATCTAATCGGATTTCTTCCCCTTGGATCTGTCTGCAATCCTCGGTTATATAACCGTGGGTACCGTTGAACTTGCACACTAGGTTAGGGTTCCTCTGCGAAGGGTCTGACAGTATGGGTTTGGCCACCTGGTGTCTTTGATTCCACTCATGGCCGATACAATGTCCGAGACATCGTTCCTGAAGTTGCACATGATCGATCGGAATACCCTCGCCAGCTCTGTGTGCCTACCTAACCCAACTTTGTCTACCACCATTCGATGATCCCGACTTCGATCTGTCCTTTGGTCAATTTGGGGAGCATTGCTTCTCATAGTGCTCCTATGATTCTCGACGTAAGGTCGGTACCTTTCTTTTCGTGGCCCTGACTTTCTTTCTGAGAACCTTGACTCTATTATCCTGGTGAGACCCTGGATTATTCTTACGACAACGAGATCGGTTGTTGACACTTTGTTATCCGGCCTCTCTGGTACAGGTCAGGCTCGGGGGGCTGCTCCTGGTGTCGATGCACTCGAGATTTTCTGATGATTTTGCAGCTGAGTCTAAGACACCAACCAAACGGCCTCCAATGGCCTCAATCTATTCAAAATATTGAATAACACGTCCTAATTAGTCTAGGTGAATAATTCTCATAATCTTAGGACGAGTCAAAATCAAAGCCAACCCCAATCCAACTAATAAATAATTGTACACAAACATATGCCAACAATAATACTTCGAAAGTGCTGAAACAGTAGTAGCTTCAAAAAACTATACCATGACTTATATTACCATATAATTATTTCACTTTCTCATTGACATCATATAATATATTCTATGTACTAAATGATACAAAGTCTATAACCGTAGATTCCTAAATATGTTCTATTCCACAAGAAGTACGTTTTTCACAATTTCCATATCTCATATCTATCCTTTACAAGATAATAACCATGTCATTATCATTATTATTTTTCAATAACATCACATGGCCATCATTACACATCTTTCTCTCAAAATAACATATGGTTCTAGTTGTGTCCATATTTTAACTTTGCCACTGTGATTTCGCAATTTTCAGAATGTCTAAGCACATGCTATGTCAAAATCTAGTCATTTACTCTATGATATTAGACAAATCTCAAATGAAATACCTGAAAGCTCACACGGTGGTAGTTTTTATCGCCGCCGCCAACGAATCCTCTGAGTATTTTGCTTCTTTTCTCTACGCTATATCCTTTCTTTCTTTTATTATTATTAATATTATTATTTTTTAAAATCTTTAGGTTACTAAAATATGGTAACCACTTAAGAATGGGCTTGGCCTATTCCTTATTTAATAATTAACCAGAGTCAACTATATAAACTACTAGCCACTTATTTAGTACACTATTTTTTTAAATATATATTATTATAACTAATTCTCTTTCACGTGCTTAATATTCAACACGATAGCTACAAATTAAATTAATTCTCCAATCTTTTAATTAATAAGTGCATAAATATTTTGGATTATTACAAACATGACTTCTGCTATTTCCATCTCCGGTAACTCATCTTCTATCGCTAAACAATACAACCTAGTGGTGGCCAGGACTTCATCCCTTACTTCAATTGTCGATGCCGAGACTTGAATTGGTGGAGGACCGTCCAAGAAAAGAAAACCCAAAAGTTCCTATGTTGTGCCTCCTACTATAGGTACGATCATTCCTAAAGTATGGTCTTTTAACAAGGATCTCCATATCTAGAGCCCTTCTTCTAATCCAAACAATGACAGAGATAGAGCAGTCTACGAGTATCCCTCGTCCATTTGGCTTACCAACTTTCCTATTGTGCAGGAGGACCGCGGCTAAAATGTTTTTGAGGTTTTGGCCTCCCTTGATTTGTGGAGGGTGACTTTCAGCAAACTATGATAGTTTTTATTTATATGTACCAATTTACCCTCAGGCTTGTAATGGAGATTGATCCTACTATCCTCGAGTTTTGTCGGAGTTACCAAGTCTGTTTGGCTCAAGTTGGTCTGACAATATGGCGTACGGTAGCGTGTCTCTAGTATCTATGCTCCCGGCACAAGAAGATCTCACCCTTGCGCATCTGATCAGTCTTCATGCTCCCAAAATCTTTCAAGGAGGCATGATCAAACCCAGCAAATGTGGTCACAATGCCATCATCACCAGCTTAGATGACGATGACGGCCATGGTTGGATGGTAAGATTCGTTGCTGTCGCTCCCCGGGACATTATATCCTCGTCAAAATATCCAATTTCTGAGACATGAGATTATACTAGTACGTTCTCTAAAATGCATTCTTTTCTCTATCATTTTTGAGAAAAAATTCCATCCTCTTGAATTTGTTTTTCTTTCTTTTAGCCGCTCGCTGGGTTCCCTCGTAGTTGAAGACCTAACCTAATAGGTTCAAAAGATTTTGGACATTTCTACACCAGAACTCCGCACATGGAAAGAAATTTTAGTAAAGAAAAACTGAAAGTGCAAGGATCATGGTGAAAATACATTCGTTCATCCTTCTTGTTAACGTTCTGGGGAGAAGGAACATTCACTGGTCGCAAAGGCGATTCCCGAACGACCCGTTATAGTGGTCCTTCATAAAGAGTAAACTGAGGACAATGTTGAGACGGTTTGTCTTCAAAGAAAAAGAAAAAATAAAGCTCCAATAGTCCACCTAGAGGAAACATAGAGACTCTTTCAAGAGTTTGAATTGGCTGAAATACCTGACTCCCCCTTCTAGGCTCTAGTAGCTTCAATAAGTCAAAAGGGTGTTACTCTGAGTGCTACCCCAACTTTTGCTCCACCATCGGCTACTACTGATCAAGAACAAGGTATTCTTTCCCCATGATCACCAAATCACTTGAATACAGAAAATGCCTTTACGGCTTCAGTTCGGGACCCTAATGGTAAACATAGTGTTACTGTTGCCGTTTGGGAGGAATGTCACATTCTTTCCAAACCGGTTAGGGTATCCAATTATATAAAACTTCTATCTATGGATAAAGACTGGAATAATATGGACGCTTTTTCTACTAAGTGTCTAATCAACAAAAGGTACACCTTTTTGCTCAGGTAACTTTTGTCTTCCTCTTCTTTCCTCCATTCTCACCTTTTAATTATTTCTCTGATAACTTCAAAACTTACCTTCCAAGCTATACATCTTGTTGTTGAGGGTCTCCAAAGGATGATAATAGATAAGGAAGAACTTTGGTATGAGCGGGACCAACTTGCTGAGCGCTTTACAACCTTACAAGTCTAACTTACACAAATGAAAGAGCTTGAGGCCCGGTTGGAACAAATAGATCAAGAAAAGTGGGCTCATAGTCAAGAAGTCACCCAACTACATGTTGAACTTGTTGAGCTAAAGGTCAAGTGGGTGGAACTGCAAGATGCTCTAACTTCTGTTGTTGAACGGGATTCTGCTTCCAAGGAAATGATTCTAGCGTTGGAAGCTGCCATGCGTTATAAAATCGAAGAAGTTAGTGTGGCTGAAAAGAAAAGGGCCAATATGGATGAAAGACTCCTAAAGGTCATGGAACAAAACCGAAAAGACGCAAATACTAGTTCTAACCTAGCAGATGTTGTAATGACCTGATAGGTCATTATAAATATTAGCCCTTATTTCAGTGTTTCTAGACCTTTGTTATGTTCATTCGCTATTTCTTGATTTGCGTTCGTGGTCCGTGTCATTTTCCAAAATGTTTCACTTAAACATATGAAGAAAATGTGATTTGTGTATTTAAAAAAAACTTGAGTTTACCATGGTCAACTTTCTTGGTAATCGAACTTAGATCGATGTTTTGACAATTTTGGTATGATTGTATGATATTTTTGGACTTGGACGTACGTTTGGTTGGGGTCCGGGGTGACCCGAGCGAGTTTCGACGCATTTTGTGAAAGATAGTGAAAAATGGGTTTTCAAGTTGAAATCTTGAGGTTTGATCAATTCTTGTTGTTTGATGATATTTTAATGACTTGAGGTTGAAATAAAGTTTATGTGATGTTATTACACTTGTATGTATATTTAGTTTGGGGCCGGTGGGCTTAGGTGAGTTTCGAGTATGTAACAGATGAGTTTTGGATAGTTTGGGATTGCTGGTGCAATCAAGCTTCCCGTGTTCAGTTGCAGATCTCGCATTTGTAGTCAAGAAATCGTATTTGCGAGCATGAGCTGGGAACAGATTATTCGTAGTTGCGAAGAAAACTATCGCATTTGCGGATACTAGGTGGACGCATTTGCGACCATAGAGTCGCATTTGTGATGAGGAACTGGGGTTTGGAAGGTTCGCACATGCGAAGCTTAGCTTGCATTTGCGATGAGGGGAGTCCTTGCAATTGCGAGTCTTTTATCGCATTCACGATGTTTGGTGATCTGAGGTACTGTTCACATTTGCAATCAGTGGTTCGCAATTGCAATGTCTGCAGCCGGGTAAAAAGGGAGAAAACGAGACTTAGTTCATTTTACACCATTTCTCAATCTTAAACACTCCATAGGCGATTTTTGAAGAACGTTGTCTTCCCAAATTCATCGGTAAGCAATTCTTATCCACTTTTTTTCAATTCCCCATTACTTTTCATGAGTTTCTAACATCAAATCTAGGATTTTCATCGTAGAAATTAGTAATTCTGGTAGAAATTAGAAATTTTTTAAAATTGAAATTAGACCTCAAATTCAAGTCGAATTTTGAAACAAATCATATAACCGAGCTCGGCGGTGAATGGGTAATTGGGATTTGGTCCGAATCTCGGATTATGACCAAGCAAGCCCGGGGTTGACTCTTGTTGACTTTTTTTAATTTTATTAAAGATCGAACATTTTTCACTCGTGGGTAGTTTCTACGGCTTGTTTTTAATTTTTTGAACTCTATTTAGCTAGATTTGATTAGTTTGTAGGCTAATTCTAAAGGAAAAGTCGTGGTTGATTATTGATTTGACTACGGAGTGAGGTAAGTGTTATGGCTAACTTTGACTTGAGATAATTAGGTCTTAATTGATTTATTTTCTACTTGATTTATTTGTGAGGATGACGTTTATGCGAGATGATGAGTGAAGATGCGCAGTCACGGGTTAAGCATCGAGTTTGGATATTTATTTTTCGTTTTCAATTATTTCATGCTTTCAGTTAATCCATGTTATTAAATGTTAAAAACTCTAATTCTTAATTTCTTTTACTTGTTAAATTAATGCCTTAACCGTTACTTGCCTAAATTGATAATCGTTTTCATGTATCCGTGTCTTAATTTATTAACTGTCATTACTTGTTATTTGACCTTGTGTGCTATTAGATAACTACTTTTATCCTCTTTATGACTTTTATTGTGCAGTTCTTTTATTGTGTTTCATTTGGATTACGACCTAGTTTGTTGTAGATGTTTATTTATATTATTATTATTATGTCGGATCAAGTTGCACGCTGCAACGATTATTCTTATTATTGTGTGCGATTGGGTTGCACGCCACAACGATTATTGGTATTATTGTGTGGGATTGTGTTTCACGCCGCAACTGTATTTGTATATTTATATTTTGGATCAGGTAGCGCACCTCAAGGGAGAAGACATTATTTATTTATATATTTGTGGATGGGGTTGTGCGCCAAAACGGAGAAGACATATTTAACCATGTTGAGCTATTGCTTTTTGTATCCGGATTATATTGAGAAAATTGAGCCTTGATGTTATTTTGGGGCCCTCTATTAGGTAAATTTTTTTCTAGTTTCCATGTTATACTTCTTTTCTCTGTTTTGGTGTTTTTTCATTATACTTGTACAAACTTTTAGTGAGTCCCTTGTTATAGACTCCTCACTACCTCGTCGAGGTTAGACTCGGCTCTTACAGAGTATATGGGATCGGTTTTACTCATGCTATACTTCTGCACTTTTTGTGCAGATACTAGTGTTGGTCCCAACAGCAGTTAGTGGATGCTTGATTGGACTAACTTATCATGGAGACTTGAGGTATATCTACACGGCGTCCAAATCCCTTAAGTCCCCTTCCCTATCTAGTTCTACTATTTATTTTTGTTTCAGATAGTTGTACTTTCATTCTGACTTTGGTTGTAGTACTATTAGAATGCTCATGTACTTGTGACACCAGACACTAGGTTGCACGGGTCGTGATAAGTTGGTATCAGAGCACTAGGTTGACTAGGTCTCACGAGTCATGAGCAAGCTTAGTAAAGTCTGGAGGATCGGTACTGAGATGTATGTTCTTATCTTCTAGAGGCTATAAAGCATTAGGAAATATTTCACTTCTTTCTTTCTCTATTTTGCAACTTTATTCTATCACTAAATCTTGAATCATTTTATTCTTGTTCTCTCGCAGATGGTGAGACACGCACAACATCCACATTCGGGTAGGAGATGGAGCCCCATGGTGCATCCATTACCAGGGCTAGTGGTTGAGGCACAGGTCGAGCTTAACCTAGAGCACGTGCAATAACACCCGTTGTAGAGCCTCAGACCGATCATGAGGAAGAGATCCCCGTTCAGACCCACTAAGGCCCCTGAGGGATTCATTGCTACTACCATACTTCACGACACCTCGTCGATTTAGTGGGCCTTATAGAGAGTGTGGCCCAGGCCGGAGTATTTCCTATGGCACCAGTTGTCTCATAGGCTGGAGGAGGAGCCCAGACACCCGCTACTTATACTCCGGAGCAGATGACTCCCATATATTAGACTCTGGTGGTTCCAACAATTGGAGTACTTGAGCCCGCTATTGCTATTCAGGCCATAGAGAGGGCCACGGTGTCTTCTAAGGGGTTGAAGAGATTGGACAAGTTCACAAAGTTATTTCCTATTTGCTTTGGTGGCACATCTTCTGAGGACCCACATGGTTTCATTGATTGTTTCCATGAGGTGTTTCACAACATGGGTATAGTAGAGTCCAATAGGGTTGACTTCGCGGTATTTTAGATGCACGGCTCCGCCAAGATATGGCGCCAGGATTTTGATCGATCCATACTAGATAGGTACACCTCCACTCACTTGTGATCAGGTTTTGGACTTGTTAGCACGTTTGGTTGGGGTTCGGGGTAACTCAAGTGAGTTTCAGTGAATTTTGTACAAGATTGTGAAAAATGAGTTTTCAAGTTGAAATCTTGAGTTTTCATGATCAATTCTTGTTATTTGATGTTATTTTAATAATTTGAGGTAGAGAGCAAGTTTATGTGATGTTATTACACTTCTATTCATGTTTAGTTTGGAGCCTGAGGTGCTCGAGTGAGTTTAAGATATGTAACGACTGAGTTTTGGATTGTTTGGGATTACTGTTGCAATCTAGCTTCTGGTGTTAAGTTGTAGATCTTGCATTTGCGAGTTATGGATCACATTTACGAGCCTCGCATTTGCCGTCAAGCGATCGTATTAGCAAGGATGGACTGGGAACTAATTCTTCGCATTTGTGAAGAAAGTTGTCGCATTTGCAGACAATGGGTGGATGCATTTGCGACCATAAAGTTGGATTTGCAAAGAAGAACTTGGGGTTGGCATGTTCACAAATGCGAAGCTTAGCTCGCAATTGTGATGAGGGGAGTCCTCGCAATTGCGAGTGTTTTGTCGTAGTTGCGACGTTTGGTGATCTAAGGCACTGTTCACATTTGCGGCCAGTGTTTCGCTTTTCTGAACATCACAGTTGCAATGTTTACAACTGGGTAAAAGGGGAGGAAAACGGGACTTAACTCGTTTTACACCATATCTCAACGTTAAACATTCTATAGGCGATTTTTGAAGAAAAAAATTATTTCCAAATTCATTGATAAGCAACTGTATTCCGCTTTCTTTTAATTCACCATTACTTTTCATGAGTTTTTAATATCAAATCTAGGATTTTCATGGTACAAATTAGGGATTTGGGTAGAAATTGGAGATTTAGACCTCAAATTGAGGTCGGATTTCGAAACAAAAAACATAACCGGGCTCAGAGGTGAATGGATGATCAGGTTTGGGTCTGAATCTTAGATTTTCACCAAGCGAGCCCGGGGTTGAACTTTTCCAATTTTAATTAAAGATTGAATCTTTTTATTTGTGGGTAGTTCTTAAAGTTTATTTTGAATTATTTGAACTCTATTTCACTATATTTGATTGGTTTAGAGGCTAATGCTAAAGGAAAAGCAGTGGTTGAGCATTAATTTGGTTGTGGAGTAAGCTAACCTTGACTTGAGGGAATTAAGACTTGATTGATTCATTTGCTACATGATTTATGTGTGGGGACGACGTATATACAAGTTGACGAGTGCATATGCGTAGTCACGAGTTAAGCACGCGGGTTGGGATATATATTTTTCATTTTCAATTATTTCATGCTTTTATTTACTCCATGTTATTAAATGTTACAAGCTCTAGTTGTTAATTGTTTTTACTTGTTAAACTTATGCCTTAACTGTTACATGCCTTAATTGCTAATTGTTTTTTTGTATTCGTGTATTAATTTATTAACTCTCATTACTTGCTATTTGACCTTGTGTGCTATTAGATAGATACTTTTACCCGATTTGTGACTTTAATTGTGTAGTTCTTTTATTGCATTTCATTTGGATTACGCCATACTTGGTTGTAGATATTTATTTATATTATTATTTTGTGGGATCAGATTGTACGCTGCAACAGTAATTGGTATTATAGTGTCAGATCAGGAAACACACCACAACAAATATTAGTATTATTGTGTGGGATCGCGTTGCACGCCACAATGATTATTGGTATTATTGTGTGGGATCGAGTTGCACGCCACACAGTGTTTATATATTTATATTTTGGATCAATTTGCGCGCCACAATGGAGAATATGTTTTATATATATATATATATGGATGGGGTTGCGCGCCGCAATGGAGAAGATGTATTTTACTTTTTTGAGTTGTTGTTTTTCGTATCCGCATTGTATTGAGAAAATTGAGCCTTGATGTCATTCTGGGCCCCTCTATTAGGTAAAATTCTGTTCTAGTTTTCATGTTATACTTGTTTTCTCTGTTTTGTTGTTATTTCATTATACTCATACATGTTTTTAGTGAGTGCCTTGTCATAGCCTCGTCACTACCTCGTCGAGGTTAGGCTCAGCACTTATACATGGAGTCGGTTGTACTCGTGCTACACTTTTGCACTTCTTGTGCAGATACTGGTATTGGCCCCAACAGCAGTGTTTACCTTGAAAATGGTAATTATAATTAAATTTGATTATGTGGTTCTAAAAATATGCAATTTATTTTAATGCTAGTTGTTAAGAAGAAGATGCTAAGTGTGGTTGGAACAAATGAAGTAGGGGCTATATGAAATAGAAAATAAGCAAACCAGACTGCCTCTGATCGAGGCTCTAAGCTGACCAAGGTGGATTCTTGAGGTCGAGGCTCGGGGTTATTGCTAGACGATCGATGAGGCTAAAACAGTTATGTGGGCCTCGAAGTAAGCTATTTATGATCAATGATGAGCAATAAATGAAGAACAACTGATGAAAAGCAATAAAGGCAAGTAATAAATCAACAAAAAGACAATAAAGGGAGTTTGAATTAGAGAGCAGAGAATGTTCTTGTTCCTTGTATTGAATATCGAGTGTGAAAAAAATGATAAGGGTCCCCTTTTTATAGGAGAGGAAATCCCAACGTAGTACATAAGTATTTATTACAAGTGTAGAATAGCTGGCACAGCTTATTTAATGCCATGGTATGGATTCGTACTTTCGTTGCAGGCTTGGACGCCCTCGCCCCTGTACTGCTCGCTTGCGACCGTTACCGCTCTGCGTTGCCTTGAAACAAGTCATAGGAAACACTCGGGGTCGGGCTTTGAACAATACTTTGATCCTCATGTGGATGATCCACGAAATGCCGTAATAGATATAAAATCGGTCTTCCGATTTTAGCCGTGTACAAGCAGTTAATGGAGGCTTCCTTGGATTAGCTGATCATGAAGACTTGAGGTATAGCTGCACGACATCCGCAACCCTGAAGTCCCCTTCCCTATCTAGTTCTACTATCTTTTTTGTTTCAATCAATTGTATTTCATTCAGACTTTTTTGTAGAACTATTAGAACGCTTATGTACTTGTGACACCAGAGTTCGAGGTTTAATTAGTCAGCGTTGGAGTTCTGCTTTTAAAACTATACAACTTTATTCCTTATTAAATTGCTTTTAAAATGATTAATTGTGTACTAATGTTGGCTTGCCTAGTAGGTGGACGTTAGGCGCCATCACTGCCTCGAGATTGGGATTCCGGGTCGTGACAGAGACCTGCATGATTTTAAAGGTTGAAAACAAGCAGATGCAATAGAAAATCCAAGAACTCCAAGCAAGATTCCGAGCTCAACAAGGCTCCTTCGTGCTTGAGAAGCCTTGTGCTATTTGCATCATGCGAAGGACGACTCTAGGGGATGCCAAAGTCGGCATTGAAACTATAAATGACTGCATTGCCGAGGCTCGTGCTTTAGAAACAACCCCCTTTGAGAATATACCTGCACGACCTACTGCTTCAAATTCCTTAAAAACTCGCTCCGAATCTTCTGAAACTTGAATAAGAAAACGAAGATGTACAACACGAGGATGAAGAGACGCATGAACCTTCGGATCCGGAAAATGCTGGCCCGGGGAATGCACTAACCTTAGAAGCCACCCGACCCCAACATCTACTGATAAAGTAGATTAATTTATCTTGTATATTGTTTTATTAAGAACTCTTGTATCTATTATTGGCTCTCTTTTGAGACCGAAACTTTGAAATGAAAAGTATTCTTTGCTTATACTATTGAGTTACCTTAGCTTCTCGGGTTTTAAGTTAAAAAAAATATCTCTTGATCCATATTTTTCTAATGATAAAGTCCGAGAAATTTCGCATCCGATTGACTTTATTATCGCATATTCTAGCTTTCGATTTTACTTGGACTGGAAATGTTTCATAATAGAGGGACTTTGCCCTTAAAGAAAACGTCCCTTGTTCATTTTGACACTTATATTTGATATTTTCATAATACCAAATAAAGAAAAAACCAAACTTTGTTGACAAGAAATAAGAGATGAACAGAAACAAAAGCATTTTTATATATTCCTGCTATTTACGAATGTACATTTTGACAAGTAAGAAAATTATATTTGTCAAATAACCGAACTGCCAATTTATGTGGCTAACTTGTACTTTTTATTTCTATGTATCATGAACAGAATCCCGCCATGGGGGTCATTGTCACGACCTCAAATCTAAACTAGTCGTGATGGCGCCTATCATGAAACTAGGCCACCCAAATTAACACTCAAAACAAACGAATCTTTCATTTATATCCACTAAACTGATCATCCATAAAGGTTTTGTTTAATCATTGTTTTAAAACAGATAAAGCTACGCTGAATGTTAAATACAACCCCAAGATCCCGGAGTCACTGCCATGAGCATCTAACAAAAAGATATACAGGTCTGGAACATAAGCTTTATAATAATAAGAGGGAGAAAGCAGGGTTGCGGACGCGTGCAGCTACCTCGCATCTCTCCGAGAAATCTCTGAGACAGGTAAACACCTCACTCTACCCTAGCACCTAAATCTGTACACAGGGTGCGGGGAGTAATATGAGTACTCCAACTCAATAGTAATGAAAGTAAATAAGGTCTGAGCAGTAGGAAACACATAGAATCAAGTCATCAATTCACAATAAGCACATTCTTTCTTTCCAACAAAGTATACGTTAAATCATCACGCTTTAAAAGCCGATTTCAGTGAAAATCCTTTGAAAAATGAAATTTCCAAAAGTTTCAATAAAATGTCCAAGAAGTTTAGTGTAAAATGATATAAATCAGAAGTAGCCACTCGAATAAAAACATCAATAATAAACTACCCCTCAGGCATAACATCACTCATAATCATCCCCTCGGGCAACCTCACAGCCACTCATGCCTCCCAATCACTCGTCACTCGGCACTCGGCACTCGCACTCAGTACTCACTGGGGGTGTACAGACTTCGGAGGGGCTCCTACAGCCCAAGCGCTATATCGTTGCGGCGTGCAACCCGACCCAATATCACTGCGCCGTGCAACCCAATCCATATATCTCGTTGCAGCGTGCAGCCCGATCAAACTTATCTAGATGATCCGCATATACTCCTCACAACATAGGCTCTCGGCCTCACTCATATAGAAACCTCTCAAAAAGTCGCTCGGGCTATCAGTAAAATGGGGTACTCGACCCAAAATATCATTTTATATCACAAAATAGCATAAATAAGACTAAGTTTCTAAATCAGTTAAACATAGTATGACTGAGTGTAAATCATAAGTCAACACAGTGAGGAATAGCAGTAGAAAAGCCCCCAAGGGGTCCAAACACATGGCAGGAGGCCCAAATACGGCATTCCGCCCAAAACATCGTAATAAATCTTTAAAACATGAAATATCATATGATTTATAATCAAACACGCAACTTAATAGTTGCTTCGGAACGGACCAGGTAACAATCCCCCAACAATGCACGCCACACACTCGTCATCTAGCATGTGCTCCACTCCAAATGAGTGATACAATGAAGAGTCTGGGGTTTCATACCCTCAGGACAAGATTTATAGTCATTACTTACCTCAACTCGGCCAAAATACTAATATGCGATGCTTTTGCCTATTGACTCGGCCTCCAATTGCTCCGAATCTAACCAAAATCAGATTAATATCATTAATATATACTAAAAGGACAAAGCCCATCCGAAAACTATCAAAATTGGACCTCAAATTCCCGTTCAAATCCCCAAATTTTTCTCCCAATTTCCACTCCAATTACTCAAATTAAAGAATGAAATTCAATACTAAATCATGGGATTAAACCAAATATGAGTGAAGAATACTTAACCCGATCACTCCACTCAAAATATCCTCAAATTTTACCTTCTCCCCGGCTCTCTAATGGCTTTTGAAGTTTTTGACTTAAACCCTCGTTTTTTTTTTTTGAATTAAAATCTTTCTACCCGGGTCCTTTTTCTTCAGTGCGATCGCGTCACACCCCACGCGTTCGCGACGCACTGTCCAAAATTACCCTACGCATTCGCTTCCACCTCACACGCGTTCGCATAGCTCAAACACCTCATCCCTTCACGCGGATTAGCTTCTACGCGATCGCGGACCTCTCCACGCGTTCGCACTTCTCACAGTACTCCCTCTCACGCGATCGCGACCACCTAAACGCAGTAGCATAGAAAAAAAATATGTTGCCCCAGATAATCCTATGCGATCGCATACTTACCCCCGCGATCGCTTAGAAGAATACCAGAACCTTCACACCAGCAAAAATCTGCAATCTTTCCAAGTCTGAAATGGTCCGATTAACCACTCGAAACTCACCTGAGGCCCTCGGGACCCCAACCAAGCATACCAACACCTCCCATAACCTTATTCAAACTTAGTCGAGCCTTCGAAACACCCAAAATAACGCCAAAACACCAAATTCACCTCGGATTCAAGCCTATGAACTTAAAAACTTCTAAATTTTGCCAACGATGTTGAAACCACCCAAAACACGTCGGATTGACCTGAAAATTTGCACGCACATAAAAAATGACGCTATGAACCTGTTCCATCTTCCGGAAATCCATTCCGACCCCTATAGCTAATTTTACACTGCCGACCGGAATTTGCCAAAAACTCAATTTCGCCAATTCAATCCTAGTTCTACTCCGGACCTCACAACCACATTCTGAACACATTACCAAGTCCCAAATAACCTAACGAAGCTATCTGATCCATAAGATCAATATTCTGAGGTCGTTTACTTAATAGTCAACTTCCGATTGACTTTTCTAACCATTGGGCAACCTTAAGAGACTAAGTGTATCATTTCTCACCACAACCACTCCGAACCCGAGCCAACCACCCTAACACAACATGAAATAGCTGAACCACACATAATGAAGCAGGAATGAGGAAAACGGTCTAAAACTCCCAGAACGACCGATCGGGTCATTACATTCTCCCCCACTTAAACATACGTTCGTCCTTGAACGTGCCCAGAGTTGTTCCAAAAACCACCAAAATTGTTGTGTAACCTACCATGCACATATCCGGGGGTGATCCCACGTCACCCTATCCCATATAGGTCCAATGGCACAATCATAGATGAAATTTCGAAATTCAACCTAACTCATAAACCTTAGAACCAAATTCCCACTTCTGAAATAATTTACAAGATCAACATTCCACAACTACAGACTTAATAAGTCTGAACACGTTGTATCAAGCCATATCCATAACCCAAGATGTAATCACATAATTTATCGCATGACTCAAACTCTCATAACGATAACTCCTAATCATAATAGTTGCTCAAAGCAACCCAATACCGGTACATAACCTCTTATCAAGCAATGCCTCGCTCTAACACTTTCATATACTGCCAATGATGAAAGAAACACGTAGAAACTAGCAACCATTCGACCGGTCAGCCAGTCATGGAGCTCCCCCTTTCTCCGACAGGAACTATAGCATATTTTTAAGCCAACTTTCGATATCATCCTTCCAACCATGATGTAGTCAACTCTAGTAGTATTCATTCTAGGCCCAATGACCTCTTCTCATCCAATACGACCACTCTGATGACATGACGCATCAATACAATCCAAAGCCATCACTTGTCCAACTCGTGCACTCAATAGCAACCTCTCACGAACTTAAATCATAGAAAAGATTCACATGAGAGGACTATCCTGCCATTAACAATTACCATCACAATACCATGCTAAGATCCTGGCACACATCGTAAAATCAAGACACATGAATCTGACACCAAGGATCATACCTCCACATAACTCCGCTACAATGCATGATCCCATCCAAACGCTGGTCCACATGAAAAGCTTCAAGCCACCTTGCTCAAAATCAATAACCATGCGCAATTCGACATCAAGTATTCCAAGTGCATTTCCATAACCACGGGAGAATCAGATGATACCATGCCACACGAATTAGAAAGAACATAACCAATACATCTCAATCCTGCAATACCCAGTTACTTACCTTACTCAAATCCCGCTATAAAGCCCAAATAAATCTGCACCATATGTGCATATAACCAACAATCACCACTCCTCGCAATGTCGAAGGGTAACTCATAGGTCACTCCAGAATATGAATAAACTCAATGACAATTGAATGGTACATCCCTCAAATATAGCAATTGAGAGTCAACAATTCCAACCCAGTGCAGAACACACACCCATACATAGCCTACCAATAACCCTAAATCCACTCTGGTCACCCACAACAGATAGATAACTCTCCGAAAGTTCACAATGACCGAATAATGACACATACTAACACCTGACTAGCTTTGCTCGCATTTTCACAGTCCACAACCACAAAATAACTTGTTTATGAGAACTCCCAGTCTCGAAATCCTTAAAGCGCACAAATCACCATATCTGATCCCAACTCCACCGCTCGAATATATAACACATCCCTAATACTCAATCATTCCACGAGGGATACCCCTATAATTCTTCTGTGTCACCAAGAAACCTTGAATATCAGCAGTTGATCTAGCAAGAGAGTGTCGCAATACCAATGAAGCACCCTTAACTCCAGACATTGCCCTTTTCTGAAATGTATTCTCTCATCAAGCCACCCAATAATGATATCATTTACCTAGTCATCTGAAACTGCCAATGCTGCCTAAGAATATATTTTTTTACCTTCCTTCCAGAATTGAACTGTGACCTCACATATGCAAATCTAACTCTACACAACATACCGAATACGCCATGCCATCCTATGATAAACATGAGAACTTCATGATCCCTTCCGAGCCACATGCAACTACGTATCCAACTAGCCAAGAACTTTCCATTTGACCCCATTTAGAAGCAAAATCACTATACATCACCTGCACCTCACGCCAGTAGAAAATGTACACCTCTAACCGTGGTAGAAACCATTAGGAACTATCCGAATCTCATTTGTACAACACCAAATCGTCAGGGCTGAATCCTTGTAACTCAACCAAGCTACACGGGTCACGAAAACCCAAGAGCATTGCTAAGAAACACCTGTACAAACTCATCGCCTCATAAATACCCAAAGAACTAATCTTCTCCCTTACCATGTCGTTCCGACCTACTACAAAGTTGTCTTATTTATCCAAGTTCCTTCTGTGTTACCTTCGAACTGATACTTCTCCTTGCCATAATACCGCAATTCTAAACTTAGACTCACCACACGAGACCCAAGCATAAGACCATACCGCCTAAGGCTCATAAGCCGCTGAATAATTTCTCACATATCCCCAAAAAGTGCCACATTCAAAATAATTACCCTGAAGAGACTTCCTGCGAATCTAAAGCCATTACCTTTACTTTCCTGATACTGATAGGTAGAATCCATGATAATGTAGAAATGCCACAAGTTTTGAAACCCTCTAGCGTAAATCTCAGTTCTAGCCAAATACACACCTTGAAGATTCCAATTGTTACGTATAACCTTGAATCCATCAGATCCATTCTCGAGAGTCATCCACTCTACACAAATCTCGATTACACTGATCAAGCAGACAGAACGACCTGACCCCGTTGCACAGCAACACACTAGGAAAGTAATCCACACACTTGAAGCAACAAGCAAATTCATACATTGCATACGCTACACCTTTTATAATTACAACTCAATCATTCAATAAAACTCACCTACCCATAGAGTACATTACAACTTGTATTGAAGAATTTCCATTACTCGAGTCATTCCCAGACTCCACCTCTGCATGTCATAACTGATTCACCAATATACCTCGAACCGAAACCAATACAACACATAATCGTGCAATCAACTGCAGTGAGATTCATTAACAGACTCCCCCACTTGGCTCAAAGCCAAAGATCAAGGCAAACTATAACTCACAATGCCCATACGCTATCACTGCCACCATACTACAATGAGATTCACTAAATCCTTCATAAGCTCATATGACACCAACCGTCTAGTAACTCAAATCTTATGAAAATCTCGCATTCCCCATTGTAATGGTCATGCCAACTCCCACAAGTGATCTAAACTCAAATTGCAACATATATCAATTACTGATAAAAGAGGACTTGCTACAAAACCACCTAAGGATCACACAACCTCAGGACACCCCGCGGGAAATAGCCCCGCCCCCTTAGCCTCTAACTGATCTCTCTCTATACCCTTCCAAAAATCGTAGCTATTACGCAATTACTTTATCCTTATGCATCTAAACAAAACCAACGCCTACCCTCGAGCCATCACAACATGCGGTATAAGAACCTGAAGCTAATGGCAGAACTAACACTGGAGCTGTGGTCAATGAAATCTTGAGCTTCTGGAAGCTCTACCCATACTCGTTTGACCACATGGATACCCTCACTGGACACCACGTATCCCAAGAATGCTACTGAACTGAGCAAAAATTCACACTTGGAGAACTTTGCATAGAGCTTCTCCTCCCTGAATCCTTATAATACCATCCTCAAATGCTGAGTATGCTACCCCTGGCTACGTGAGTACGCCAGGATGCCATCAATGAATACAATAACAAAGGAGTGTTAATACGGCTGGAATACACCGTTAATCAAATACATGAACGCTGCTCGGGCATTGGTCAGCCCAAAAGACATCACCAGGAATTCAGAACACAACAGGAAAATCCACTTCACTCCACAACTTAACTACACGAGAGGTCCTTCAATAAACTCACAACTCGAGGCCATATTCTAACTCAAGACAGGAGTCAAATACTCAATGGTTCTTTCTGCATCTCACGCCAATTCATTTTGTCACAATCAAACAACCTGAACACATCTAACCATCAAATCACACTCACCACGTAGTCATCTATTCACAGAATCCCATCAATAAGGACACAAACGGACATATAAGTCCCCAAATGCACGTGCTCACACAAACAAAATCTCAGCATTCAAGCCACAGACAAAATCCGGCCTCAAGTCCTCCATACTGGCCCATTATCAACATGCTAAAAATCATATCTCACCCATGGAAATCACAAGTCGTCGATGCACAGCTGATATCGAGCGCTCACGTGCACATTCGAATACATGAAAAGAATTCAAAGAGTTATGCTTTTGGCTGAATAAATGGATTCGCACGACAAGAATTCAAGAATATGAGATATTTTCTAAGGGTTATACAGCCTCTCGAAGATAAGTACAGACGTCTCCGTACCGATCCGCAAGACTCTACTAAACCTGTTCATGACCGGTGAGTCCTATGTAACCTAGGCTCTGATACCAACTTGTCACGACCCCAAATCTAAACTAGTCGTGATGGCGCCTATCATGGAACTAGGCCAGCCAAATTAACACTCAAAACGAAAGAATCGTTCATTTATATCATCACTAAACTGATCATCCATAAAAATTTCGTTTAATCATTTTTTAAAACAGATAAAACTACGCTGAATGTTAAATACAACCCCAAGATCCCGGAGTAAATGGTCATGAGCATCTAACAAAAATATATACAAGTCTGGAACATAAGATATATAATAATAAGAGGGAGAAAACAGGGTTGCGGACGCCTGCAGCTACCTCGCACCTCTCCGAGAAATCCCTGAGGCAGGTAAACAGCTCACTCTGCCCTAGCACCTAAATTTGCACACAAGGTGCAGGGAGTAATGTGAGTACGCCAACTTAGTAGTAATGAATGTAAATAAGGTCTGAGCAGTAAGAAACACATAAAATCAAGTCATCAATTCACAATAAGCACAATCTTTCTTTCCAACAGTGTATACGTTAAATCATCATGCTTTAAAAGCCGATTTCAGTGAAAATCCTTTGAAAAATGAGATTTCCAACAGTTTCAATAAAGTGTACAAGAAGTTTAGTGTAAAATGATATAAATCATAAGTAGCCACTCGGGCAACAACATCAATAATAATCGGGCATAACATCACTCAGAATCAGACCCTCAGCATGCCTCACAATCACTCATAATCAGCCCATCGGGCAACCTCACAGCCACTCATGCCTCCCAATCACTCGTCACTCGCACTCAGTAGGTACCTGCGCTCACTGGGGGTGTACAGACTCCGAAGGGACTCCTACAGCCCAAGCGCTATAACAATGCGGCGTGCAGCCTGACCCAATATTGCTGCGGCGTGCAACCCGATCAATATATCTCGCTGCGACATGCAGCCCGATCCAACATATCTCATTGCGGCGTGCAACCCGATCTATATATATATATATATATATAG
>ML289831.1:2018-23634 GCA_005239495.1 Nicotiana undulata | reverse complement strand
TAGACGGGATACTCACTGGGTACATATTTGATTATATGTACTCATGCTGCACTTTCTTTCTTTATCTGCACTTGATTGTGCAGGTGTTGAAGTCCGTCCGTCTACTGATAGGTATTGGTCGCGGTGTCACCCCATACGGTGAGCTGTCTTCTTGGCGTCATCCCGACAGCACCTCTGGAGCCTTCTAGTTTCATTTTGCTCAGTCTTTTGTTCAAGACTGCGGCTTGTATATTTTTGCATATGTATTTCAGTTGTTGTATCTATGTAGCCGCCCGTTGATACTGTGACACTAGTCCTGGCACACACTTGTTGTAGTTATGTTGGTAATTTGGGGTTGTATATAATGGGCCTAGCTGTGGCTCAGCTTGTTTCTACGGCCTTACCCCATACTGTTGATTATATTCCGCACTTTTATTGTTATAGTTGTACGTTGGCTTGCTTAACCTCGCCGTTAGGTGCCATCACGACCTTAACTGGTTTTGGGTCGTGACATACATGGCCGAATGTCCATAATCGTTACGAATCAAGAATAAGAATAGAAGATGATCAGCTCGGGTTACCAGCATCAGCTAAGGGTCGGAATCTAGAAAAGAACAGGGATAAATTGAATGATGATTTTTATGCAAATGGACGATCTTCTAAGAGCCGGTTTTTTCCTACAAAAGGGCCGAAAGACACGGCACCAGAGGGTTCTGGTCGATAGATAGATTCGCTCCCAATAGAATAACTGACTGCAGCCGAAATAACAGGCCACTGCATGACAAAGAGGTATCGGGTTCCCGGGATTCCACCTGTCATAGGTTGTCTAAGTATTATTTCAATGTCAGCATAGTGGAGCTGGTATCGACAATGAGAAACATCAAGGAAGCGTAGTTCCCAAGGCCGATGAGGTCTGATTCTAACTAGAGGGATCCTAATTTATGGGGAAAATATCCTGGGACTAATGGCCACTGGACTGGGGATTGCCGACGTCTACGCGAGGAGGTAGCAACGCTATTAAAAATTGGCCATCTCAGAGACTTCTTATGCGGTCGGGCTAAGAATAATTATGGCCACAACCGGGATAACGCAGAGCCCTTGAAGGCAGGGGAAGACCATCTCCAATTAACCATAAACACAATTTTTTGGGGTGAACGAGATCGACGGTGTAACATTTTCCACAGTAAAAAGGATAAAGGTACCGGTGACACATACCAAGAGACTCCTGGAAGTCACTGAGGGTGACATCACCTTCAGAGAAGAGGTTGCCAATGGACTTCTACTGCCACACAATAATGCCCAGGTAATTTCTCTTAATGTTTTAGACTTCAAGAATAAAAGTGTTTTTGTTGACCAAGGAAGTTCAACCAACATCATTGACTGGAGAGTGCTGGAACAATCCAAGCTAACCGGAAGCATCATTCCGGAAACAAAACTCCTTGTCGGGTTCATCTTATCAAGTGTGACAACCCGATGGGAGATCTTGTTGCCCACGAATGCCTAAGGGGTCACGAAGACTGCCTTATTTGAAGTAGTAGACGGCGACATGGGCTATAACATAATTCTTGGCAGACCATGGCTACACGATATAAAGGTTATACCATCAACATATCACCAACTTCTGAAATTCCCAACTCTAGAGGAAATCAAGAAAATAAGAGGAGATTCATCGGCGACAAGGAAGATGGACACGATCTCGATTTCCAGTAGTATAGAGAAGGATCACGAGCCACAACAATTACAAGAATCGATCTTCTCCCGAACCAAACGAAGATGACAACGGGGAGGAGCTGTCAAAATCCCACCAAGCACCAAGACATATCAGGGTACATGGAAGAAACAGACGCAACCAAGTCCACAGTTGAATAACTCTAACAAGTTGCATTGTTCGAGATATTTCTAGATTGAATGTTTCACTTAGAGACAGGACTAAACCTCGAGCTCAGGTAAGAATTTATTGAATTTCCTAAAACTAACGTTGATTGTTTTTCTTGGTCGCACGCGGATATGATAGATAACCCGCTAGAGGTGGCCATGCACAAGCTAATCCTAGACCCAAGCATCCAGCAAGTAAGACAAAAGAAGCGCTCAATTATCGAGCTCAGAAACATATTTGTTAATGAAGTGGTAACTCGATTACTCGACATTGGTTCTATCCGGGAGGTAAAGTATCTTGATGTTCTAGCTAACGTAGATTTAGTTCCGAAAAAGAATAATAAAATCCATATGTGCGTAGATTATAAGGATTTGAATTAAGCATGCCCAAAAGACTTGTTCCGGCTACCAAACATTGATCAAATGATTAATGCAATGGCCGTACACGAGCTGATAAGTTTCCTTGATGCTTATTCCAGGTACAACCAAATTAAGATAAACCCGGAGGATCAGGAAAATGCCGAAGCCACTTATCAGAGGCTCGTGAACAAAATATTCAAAAAATAAATAGGTAAAATAATGGAAGTGTACATAGATGATATGTTGGTTAAGTCTTTGAATGCAGGTGACAATTTGAAACACCTCCAGGAAACTCATTATCCGCACATCAAAAAATTCACCTTAGCTCTCGTAGTCGCCGCTCGAAAGCTTAGCCATATTTTCAGTGGCACGCGGTAGCCGTGGTGACAACCTTTTTCCTGCATAATTCCCTTCACAAACCTACATTTTCTGATCGTTTGGCAAAATGGGCAATTGAATTAGTGAATTTGATATTATATAAACTTATTGCTACGATCAAAGCACAAATTTTATCCATCTTCCTGGCCGATCTTAGTCCCGGGCTACTGACTTTGGCCACAAAAGAAGCGGTGATGATATCATAAAGGACATTAGGAGTTTGGACCTTGTACACAGACGGAGCTTCCAACGTGAAAAAGGTCCGGGCTCGAGGTGGTCTTAATCACTTCCTCGGGAGAAGTCCTGAGACAGGCCATAAAAACTATTCCCTTGACTAATAATGAAGTTGGGTATGAGGCTTTGATTGCAGGACTTGAACTGAACTGCAGAGTAGACTCCGAGGTCATTAAAATCAATTCCCAACTACTATTAAATCAAGTATATGGAATCTTCGACACCGAAGAGGAACACATGCAACAATATGTGGTTAAGGTTAAATCTTTGCTCATGCATTTCAGGGAATGGTTGACCACCTATATCCCGAGAGAAGAAAGTGTAGAAGCAAATGCATTGGCCAATTTGGGATCAACCACGAAAATGATGGGATAAGATTCTAGATCATCGTACAAATCATGCATTTAATACTAGATATGGAATGTTACTATGAAGTGAATACAACCAACCTAGTTTGGGACTGGTGGAATAAGATCATCGACTACCTTAAACACAACAAACTGCCCGAAGACCCGAAGGCATCCCGAGCACTCCGCACCTAAGAAGCTCGTTATAGCTTCTAGGGGAGGACAGTTATACAGAAGGTCGTTCTAAGGCTCGTTGGCCTGATGCTTAGGAGCCTTCGAAGCTAATTATGTCATGAGAGAGGTTCACAATGGAATTTTCGGGAATCACTAAAGTGCATATTCATTGGTACTAAAATTAGATAGGGAAGGATGCTACTGGCCCCATACGGAACAAGATGCTAAGGCATTCGTCCAGAGATACGATAAGGGTTAATGCCATGCACCGTTGGTGCACCAACCGATAGAACTGATGCATTCAGTAATATCCTCGAGGCCATTAATGAAATAGGATTGGATATATTTGAACCGCTGCCCCCGGCTCCCGGAAGGTAAGATTTCTTTTAATCTTAATTGATTAATTCACTAAATTGGTTGAAGTAGCTGCTTAGCAGAAATCTGGCGAGCTCGTAGTGGTCGATTTCCTATGGGAATACACAATTTTCTGGTTCAGAACACTGAAGGAGATTGCCTGCGACCACGGGCCCTAGATCATAGGTTCAAAGGTCACAAAATTCCTTGAATACTTTAAAATTAAAGGAGTCACATCTTCGCCATACCATCTGTGTAATTGCGTTGATCCTTGCAAAAATCATAAAAAAATAGCATCTAATGATGTCAACAATGCACACAACGTTGAGGCACAAAACAAATCTGCGTCAACATAAGGATTTGATCAGCAAAACCCACAACGAGGAGGACGTAGAAACATCGGTTCATGGTGGGTGATATCCCCGATATGTATAAATACATGGAAAAATATGATTTCATGGCCTTTTGACACATATTCGACCTAAGGAGACTAAGGAGGATTTGGAAGAACACGAGCACAAGGATTTCATCATGCCTTCCACACTCAAGACCCGAGTTTGGATTCAATTTATATTTTCCACCACTTTAACTATATTTGATGAACTGCTCCATATCTATGAAGTAGTTCTCTTAAAGGTTTGATGGATTTGGTGTATTGATGATTGTTTGTGGATTATAACTCTAGTTTTATGTATTAAAACATTTTTGGATGATTTAATTGTTCCATCTATACTCACTTGTTCATGTAATTGAGAGGGACATATCTTATGATATCCTAGAATTATATTATTGGTTGAATTCATAGATTCTTCTTAGCAATCGAAAGAGGCTAGTTGAATAATTGATTTAACTTAGTTAGGAGAATAATCGGAAGAGGTTTTCATAAAGAACAATCCACTACACATTCTTGCATATCTTCACATGATTAAATTGGTTCATCTTTTGAGGTTAACATTTTATCGAGATAGGAGTTTTTGTTGAACGTTTGAACTAATAATTGAGTGAATTCGAGAGACTCACTTAAACATTAGAAGTGAATTATCTAGAGTTAGATCCTAAAACATTATCTTGCACCTATACTATCAACCCTTATTTTTTTACCACCGATAACTTCCTTGCTTTCTTTGTTGCGATTATCATTAGTCAACAATTTTAGTTTCTTAGTTAATTTTAGTTAGAAATCATATAAATCTCAATGTCGATCATCTTGGATAGCAATCAATCTAGAAACAGTGAGAATATTATTTTTATCCAATCCTTGGGGATACAATATTATACTATGCTATATTTGATTAACAAGCATAATTTAAGTGAGTGTTTCGAGCTCGTCAAAGTTTGGCACCGTTGCCTGAGATTGGCGATCAATAGTTTTTGAAATAGTAATTTTTTTCTCTAATATACCACTAGGCTGGTTGCCTAGTGGTGTTTGTTTATTAAGAAAATAAAAAATAAAACAACATGTGTCTGGAGGTCTCACAACGTGTAAGTGCATAAAAATGAGAATACATGAACGTTTTATCAAAGTCTTGAAGCAACCCAATTGATTTCAACTTGGAACACCTCTTTGGAAGGTCTTCTTCCTTTGCGTTTCAAATTAGGCAATTGCTATTGATGTCTTGGTCCTCTATAGACTTTCTCTAAAATTTATAACTGGTGTTTAAGCTTGACAATGCTTTCTTCTTACCAAATTTGCACGCAAAACATTCTAGGGTACCTGTCCAGTTCAAATCAATAGTGACTTTGATGCGACTTTGTCTCCTAAATACGTGATCATAACTGGAAAATCTGGTAACATACCTATTATATAATAGGTAGCTTATGTGTAGTATATTGATACGCTCAATTTACACCTTAAAATAATGTAAGCGATCGTTGTCAAATATAGTAACCCAACAAGGTTGTGGTCGAATCCCACATTGAACAATATGAGGGCGATTAGGAATGCTAGAGAATTATCACTTATCGCGCAATGCCAAACGAATAAGATTTTGGGTTTTATAAAGTGTTTATAACTATAATGCAAAAATATAAACTAATCTAAAAAGCAAGTAAAATGATCAATGATGACAAGAATGAATGCATCGGGTATTACACTCAAGTAACGATCCAATGTATTTCACGATTTTACAAATATGAGTGAGTCTATGTTAATTAGCCACGGATAATAATTCTTAATTAGATTTTTCCAAAGACTAACAAAACTTCCTAATTGAATTATTGCTAACCTAATTAAGAGATTAATCGCTTCCGAGTTTGGCTACAAGTAGTTCAATCCTATCCCTAGATAGAATCTATAAAATGAGGGTTAAACCCTCAAGTTCTTGTTAATTAATCTTTCCCAACCCCAAATTATCTTTTTCAAAATTAATTCGGAGTTAATAGGCGAGTCCTAGGGTTAACTAATCCCTTTGGAAACATTAAAGAACAAGAATAATTAAAATAACAAATACTCACTTCATAAATATAATAAAATCATTCAATACACAAGCACAACAAGGTATTTAATCCACACTTTAAATATGAATAATCCCATAAACAAGATTCAAGTGTTGGAAATAATACTATACACTTAGATAATCAATACAAAGCAAGGAAATTAAGAAATAAACATAAATGGGTAAGAAATCCTTAACCAAAATTGTGAAATCTTCAAGACCCAAGTGTGTGTGCAAAGCCCTAGCTTCAAGACTTGTTCTTCTCTCTCAAAATTATATTTACAAAGCCAAAGCTTATGCCAAGATGTCTGCTAGGTCGAGTATATGAGAGTGGGGATGGGAAATTGTGATTTTACAATTCTGTCCAGACCTGATACCCGTTGACCGCACCTGCGGAAGAATCTTCGCAGGTGCGGTTCCGCAAGAGAGGATATATACTCGCAGGTGCGAGTTTTGAAGTCGTGGTCAATTTTCCGCAGGAGCAGACAAATAGTTGCACCTGCGGTTCCGCAGGTGCGTGAAAAGCTCTGCAGGTGCGAGGTCTGTGTAGCTGGGCCAATCTTTGCAGGTGCGAGGTCGCACCTGCGACCTACAATCCGCAGGTACGGAATCACTGAAGCATTCTGTGCACTTTTCACCACTTTTTGTTCAACTTTCATTCCAATTCAACACCAACCATTTCACGGCATTATTTCCCTAAAAATTGAGCAATTACACACTAATAACAACCTCAAGTTATCATTGAACAATACAATATCTAATGAAAAGAGGCCAAAATGAGTGGTAAAATCACCACTCATCAACACCCCCAACTTAGAGATTTTTCTTGTCCTCAAGCAAATCAAAACTAATAACTCAATGAGGTTCTTCTATATTAAACACAAGTTGCGTTGCTCGTATTCACAATTCATATTTTCCAATTAAGCATTATACTTATGGATTTTGTTGGCACTAATAATTAGGCTCAAGTATGCATCTTACTTGACTAACTCCCTCATTCACAAACAATTTCAAGAAGTGCACGGGACGTTCAAAAACAATAAAGTGACAAGAAAAAGCCTCAAGAAATGACTCAACAACACTAGTCTACTACACATGCTCAACTCGTTTTTTTTTTATTATATCAATTTCACCATTCAATCCTAATTCATGTGCCCTCACAAGAAAGAAAGAAAGTCCCAACTCACAATATTTATAATGACAACAACAAGGGACATATTTACGAAGCCACTCACACTCACAAAGACTTTCAAGTTCTACAACCAATCATACCATAGGCTTGCCCTTATTTTAATTCATAGCATATTCAAGAACATTCGGTTTGAGATCCCATAAGGGCTTTTTAAGCTTGTGATGTAGGTTTAGGGAAATGTAGGATACACATTTGGGAAAATGGCTACACCCTCCTTGAACACTACTCATATTTTCCTTTCTTGATGCACTTTGTTTCTATTCAAACCACATGGCCTCATTTGCATCTAGTTACCAACATAGAACCACTTTAAATACCTCAATTAGTCTCTTCAAAGCTCCCATATTTATTTACATATATACACTTCTTCTTTTTTTTATTTTTTTTTTATTTTTTTTCTTTTTCTTTTGGAGCTTGAATAATTTCAAAAGACTCATTTGAGGTATATATTTTGCACTCAATGTACAACCTTACCAAATTTCCACTTTGATGCTACACCCCCAATTTAGGATTTTTTTTCCTCATTCTCAATATTCAAGGAGGGACGGGTTCAAAAGAGGAATTATTTTACAAAAAGGGAAAGGTTTGTAATGAGGTGACCAAAGAAGAAGTTCAAGGCTCAAATGGGGTAACTAGTGATAATATTTATACAATGGTGGCTTAAAAGGCTAACGGGGTTTTCGAATAATACAAAGAATGCCTAAGATCATTTCTCCAACCCAACATAATTATCATTAGCATTGAAAGACCAACCGGGCAAGTTCTAGATGATGGACGCAAGCACAAGAATTATTTATACGAACACTAACACACATGGCACATGAATTAATCAAGATGGATCAATTTTCCCTTTTTTTATAGGAGTTTAGCGCAATATTTTCGAACTAGTGTGTAAAGAGTTACTAAAAGAGCCAAGAATTTATCACAAAAATTATCCTTTCCCATGCAGCTTACTTGTTTTCATTCAAAATCTAATTTCGGAGGGGTATTCTTAGATAACATTTCACATAAAAGAGACTAATTTTTTTAGTACCAAATAATCCAAAAGTCTCTTCCTAGAGACACAAGACTACTTCCCTTAAGAAAGTTGTCACACGATCTATCATAGGGACCAGTCACCCGGTTCACTTCAAAAAAAATGTTCCTTGGGAAAGAACGGTAGCATGAAGAAAACCCAAGGAAGTATTATTACGTAAAATAAACTAACTACTCAAAATAAAACTAAAAAGCTAAAAATAAAACCAACTACTAAAGGAACTAAACCAATCACACTAAGCTTAGCCAAAACTTAGATATACACAACACAAAGCCCGGCAAGGGCCCATAATATCCATAAATAACAAAGAAGCCCGACAAGGGCACATAACAATGTCAATGTCATAAACAAATGTCATCAACTAAGTCATAGACAGATAAAATGTACAAAAGCCACCCCAACTAGAAACATTGCAGTGTCCCCATTGCACAATATCAAAATAAATGGCAAAGTTTGAGGGTCTCCCTAAGGTCTGCATCAGACTAGTAGACTGCAGGAGAAGTGGCTGGTCAGTGCGGCTGCGAGCCCTCGTCATCATCCTCCTCCTCATCATCATCAGCATCATCAACATCATCACCGCTATCAGCATCAGACATGAATGAGTACTCCTCGCTATCACTAGCATCTGCAACTGGCAGCCGCTTGCTTGGCTGCCCCCACCTGAGGATTGCTTTTACCCCCCTCCACACTTTGACTAGGAGCTTCCCTTTCTTCTTGTTCTTTTCCTTCTCTTTTCTAAAAGAATCCTGCAAATCAACATGTGCCTTGGCAATGCTAGTGTAGGAAGACTCCATCTGCTTCAGAGAAGCAACCATCTTGTCCTTATGAGAAACCATCTTGGCCTGAGAAGCAGCCATATCCTCCTGGGTGTCAAAGTACTTCGTCATCTCGGCCTTGGAGTAATAGTCAGGTGGGAGTAGTGGCTGTGAAGTGGGGGGTCCGGTGGGGAGCTTGGACACAAGATCCTGAATAAGAGCAAGCTGGAGTTCATCTCCCCAAAAGGACCGGCTGATGAACTAGGATGGGAAGTGGATCCAACCTCGGTAGTAGTGGTGATCATCTTTCTTTTCTTGCTTTTTACTGCTCCACCCTCTCCCTTGACCCTCGATGGCAGGAAGGGTTTGTCGGCAGGCACCCACTGATCATCTGGGCGTTCCTCAACCTCTGCCCGCCGGCATACCTCAGTGATCAAGGATGGAAATAGTTGCCCTAGCTCATTGTTAATCACATATCGTCGCATCTCCTTCAGAATGTAGTGGCCCGGGTTCAATGAAATACCGTCGATCAGGCAGGCAATAATCAGAGCCCTGGTGTAAGATACATCTGTGACATTCCCACTGGGGGATACTCTGCTACTCAGTATGTATAACCATATCTCGGCTTCGGCTGTGAAGTTAGTTGACTTCAAGCCTTTTCTCTTGGTAGCCCATTTTGGTCTTACACTTTTAGGGTATAATTTGGATGCAAGCCATGCTGCGTTGTCATAATTATCCCTCTCTACTACTAGCTCCATCAGGTGGTTTGGAATGCAGAGGAATGCATTTATCTCTTCCTCTCCGAATCTCAATTGATTTCCTCTGATGATGAGCTAAGTATCTTGAAAGGTTGCACGCCTGAGATTGGCATAAAACTCACGAACCCATGTCTCATTGGAATTGCACGGGTGGGAATGAAGCATGTCCACCCGGAAGATACCAGTCGAGCATAGAAATCATGTAACTTCTCGCTCAATTTGTCTTCCGCAATGCCTCGCTCAAGTATCAATTTTTTGGTGAGGAGGTGTTCAATGTACCAGCGTTGACAGGCAGCCGACATGAACCGGTAATCATCATATTGTTCTCCCGCATCCTCCTCAATTTCGGAATGAGTTGGGGCATTTTGGCTTGGGTTCGGGTCGATTTTTGAATCAAAGTACCTATAAAAATTCAAAGCGAAGTTAGTTGGGCAGTGGAATATCATTAATCCTTTTAAAACACTGCATATAGGCCAAAGAACCAAGTCGAACAGGCCTGGGAAGGTCCTGTTGCAAACATTCTGTTTTGGAGCAAGGCTGGGCAGTTTCCGCACCCGCGGAACATTGACCGCAGGTGCAGTCTCGCCCCTGCAGAAATATTGGTCGCGCCTGCGGAAATGGTCACACCTGCGGTGGTGGACTTGCAGGTGCGAGCTCGCACCTGCGAAAAAAGGGTCGCACCTGCGGTCCTTCATCCACAACTCAACTTCCCCAATTGTTTTGTGTCACCTTGACTTGGGCTATGTTTTTGGCCACTAATCTGTACTCAAGACTTCCAGATTAGTGTACCAAACTTTGTTCTAACTTCATTAAAGCTACAATCAAGGTATGAGGCACACAATTTTCACTTATACAATTTCCCGAACACTTTGCGAGCATATGACATTTACTCTCTCCTCACACGAATTTGACTCTCAAAAAAACCCCACAAATGGTTTCTTCACTGAAACAAGCACTCACTAACTACTCTCAACCAAACCTCGCCTTAATTCTATCCTAAAGCAGTAACGAAACAAAAGAGCAAAACAAAAATGAAGAAAAGAAAGAATGTCCGTGGCCTTTGAAGGCCTGACAAAGCAGACAAATTTAAGGCACAAATAGAGAGGCTAAAGGAGTGAGTAGTTGTACATACCTGGCTTGCGAATTATTGGGAGAGATGTGGGTGTGAGGAAGTGTGAGGAATTTGGCATGTTCTTTGAAATTAGGGTGTAGAGAAAAATGGGCAATGAAACTGACCTGGGGGAGTACAATTTGCGAATTAAGCTGGCGAGCTTCGCACGTGCGGTTAAAATTCCGCACATGCGATCCCGCAGGTGCGAAGAAAAGAATGCACCTACGATTGGTTCCGCAACTGCGATGCCTGAGATGCTTCTGCTGTGTCGCACCTGCGGAAAAATGACCGCAAGTGCGAAAATACCTGGGTTTTGAACAGAACATTCTGTGGACATTTGCGATCGCATTTTTTAGCGCAAATTCCATTCCGCTATAGCATTTTGAATGCGGGGCATAGCAGACTTGGGCAGAATGCTTGCCCATCCATTTGTTTGCTTTCTTGCACTGGTTGTGACTCCCCGGTGCCCCCGACCTGCTCAAATCAACTCCGAAAAATATGAAACTTGGCAAATTAGTTTAAAATAATATACTAAGCTAATCTAAAAAAAGTAAATTTTAAAAATGACCAAAATTTTTGAAAAACGATGTGCTGCCTCCCACCAAGAGCCGTAATTAACATCGTGGCACGATGCAAGTCAACCTTTACAACTTTTCTCGCCACTTTGACGATATGAACTGGGCACCTAGCTTGGAATCATGCTTGTGACCACAGGCGGTGGGGGTGGTATGTAGATGACCGAGCCAAGCCTTAATTTCTTCATTTTGCACTTCTTGGCTCTCATGTGAGGAATGTCATTTTGCTTCCTTGGTTCTTCAAATTGCAGGATGTATGGTATGAAGTTTTCCTCCTCGCAACACTCCATTGACTCGTGTAGTTCAACTTCCTTTTTACCACAAAATTCCAATGTTGAGAAATGCTTGGAATGTGCCTTCAAACTTCCAACTTGCAAATTTTTTCGGATTTTGACATCCTCATCTTCTCCCGGAATAGAATCAATTTCAACCAAATTTTCAATTATCCCGGTTGACTCTAATTCCATATTTTTGTTGGCATCACTAACACTCATGGAGTCGGTTGGCAGATGTTCAAGGCTCTATTCCTCAAAGAAGCACTCACTCTCACCCTCGGAATTGAACTCTTCTTGGCTTCCATCCACACTTTCAACTTGAGATGCATGATGAGTCTCCATCAATGCTTGCATTTGATCCTCCAAGGTGAGGATGTTTTCATCATTTTGAGCCACATCACATTTCAATTCTTCAAGCGCAAGGTTGTTCTTTTCCTCATTTTCAATAATGGCCTCCAACATGAACATCATCTTCTCATTTTGAGCATTTGAGAGTTCTTCTTAGCTTTGTTCAAGCGCCAAGGAAGAATTTTCAATTTCCTGGCTATCACTCACCTCCAAGGCTTTTTGAACCCTTGAAGCCTCAATCATTGCATCCATTTGTGAGTGCAACCTTTCAAGTGCCAAATCATTTTGGGGACTATTCTCAAAAAAATCATCCAAAGCATTTTGCTCATGGTTTCCTTCTTCAAGTAAGCACTCCAACATGAGCTTGAACTCTCCATTTCTACCATGCTCAAATTCCTCCACTTCATTGCCCCTAAAATTTCCATCACAAAAAGTAGATTCATCATAGTGGGGGCTCGGGGAAGGGACGGACAAATACAAACAATCATACACATGACCATTTTGGCAACCACACCTATCACAAATACTCCACTCATGGGTTTGAAATTGTGCGCACAAGTCATCCCCGGGAGAATTTAAACAANTGGCCACCACACCTATCACAAATACTCCACTCATGGGTTTGAAATTGTGTGCACAATCCATCCCCGGGAGAATTTAAACAATTTTGCCACGAGTTTGGTCCTCCGCAATAAGGACAAGGGTCATCAAAATATGAACAACTACCATCCAACCAATAATTATTATATGATGCCATATATATAGATATTTGTTTTTGAAAAATTAAGAAAATAAGCAAGAAAAATAATTACACAACTATTCACAATTTTGGATCTAAGCACTTAAGCTTACTTCTCTAACAACCTAAGTTACGCCAATTGTTCCCCAACAACGACACCAAAATTTGATACGCTCAATATACACATTAAAATAGTTTAAGCGATCGTTGTCAAATATAGTAACCCAACAAGGTTGTGGTCGAATCTCACAGAGAATAATATGAGGGCGATTAGGAATGCTAGAGAATTATCACTCATCGCGCAAAGCCAAACGAATAAGATTTTGGGTTTTGTAAAGTGTTTTATAACTGAAATGCAAAAATATAAACTAATCTAAAAAGCAAGTAAAATAATCAATGGTGACAAGAATGAATGCATCGGGTATTACACTCAAGTAACGATCCAATGTATTTCACGATTTTACAAATATGAGTGAGTCTATGTTAATTAGCCACGTATAATAATTCTTAATTAGCTTTTTCCAAAGACTAACAAGACTTCCTAATCGAATTATTCCTAACCCAATTAAGAGTTTAAACGCTTCGGGGTTTGGCTACAAGTAGTTCAATCCTATCCCTAGGTAGAATCTATAAAATGAGGGTTAAAGCCTCAAGTTCTTGTTAATTAATCTTTCCCAACCCCAAATAATCTTTTCCAAAACTAATTCGGAGTTAATGGGCGAGTCCTAGGGTTAGCTAATCCCTTTGGAAACATTAAAGAACAAGAATAATTAAAATAACAAACACCCACTTCACAAATATATGAAAATCATTCAATACATAAGCACAACAAGGTATTTAATCCACACTTTAAACATGAATATTCCCATAAACCATATTCAAGTGTTGGAAAAATACTACACACTTAGATATACAATACAAAGCAAGGAAATGAAGAAATAAACATAAATGGGTAAGAAATCCTTAACCAAAATGGTGAAATCTTCAAGACCCAAGTGTGTGTGCAAAGCCCTAGCTTCAAGACATGTTCTTCTCTCTCAAAATTATATTTACAATGCAAAAGATTATGCCAAGATGTCTGCTAGGTCGAGTATATTAGATTGGGGATGGGAAATTGTGATTTTACAATTCTGTCCAGACCTGATGCCCGTTGACCGCACCTGCGGAAGAATCTTTATAGGTGCGGTTCCGCAAGAGCAGATATATACTCACAGGTGCGAGTTTTGAAGCCCCTGTCAATTTTCCGCAGGAGCGGAAAAATGGTCGCACCTGCGGTTCCGCAGGTGCGTGAAAAGCTCCGCAGGTACGAGGTCTATGTAGCTGGGCCAATCTTCGTATGTACGAGGTCGCACCTGCGACCTACAATTCGCAGGTGCGGAAGCATTCTTTGCACTTTTCACCACTTTTTGTTCAACTTTCATTCCAATTCAACACCAACCTCTTCACGACATCATTTCCCTGAAAATTGAGCAATTATACACTAATAACAACCTCAAGTTATCATTGAACAATAAAAAATCTAATGAAAAAAGGCCAAAATGAGTGGTAAAATCACCACTCATCATATATAAACTATGTGAATAGTATATCCTCCGATTCTTACTGAATAGCCCGCAAAAAGTTGTAAAATCCCATGGGGCAACCCTCAGGAAGTAGTGTCGCGCCCCCGTTTTTCCCGTCCTTTCGGATCAGTCAGGGTTTTTGAAATTATTGGGACAACTCATTTCCTTTTGGGATAAGGGACACACAGGATTTGAAGAGTCTCCACCTAAGGAATTAATCCACGTTAGGACACCTATTAAGGGTCAGTACAACACTTGTTGGATAATCAGAGATAGGGTAAGGGCTTGAAATTACCCCAAGGGAAAGGTGTTAGGCACCCTCGGAGTCCACAACTGTGGTTCCCGGCCAAACAAGCTTTATGAATTTAAACAAGTAGCACCCAAGTAATTAAACCATGTAAACAAATAAAGGTCTTTTGCAAAGATTCGCAGTCCAAGCACACATATGAAGTAAGGTTTTCAAAGATTGAAAGTCTAAACATATATAAGGTTTTGAAATATTTACAGTCCAAGCACACATATGTGTAAGAGATAAGGGAGTCATAGGTTGTTTATATTATAGGATCAAATCAATGCAATGCCCGGTAGTCACTCCCCAGGAAGGGGTTACACGTGGCATTAGCGCACCTGTCATCATATCCTTATCTACCCTTTCCCACCCCTTAGCTGTTATTAAAGCGAGTGTTGTTTAGCGACCTCTATGTGTGTTGTTACCCGTCCCTTTCTTAATGGCCCTGGAGGAATTTAGGACCTGTACCTATAGGAAGTTCAAGACATACCCTTAGGTTTAAAGGAGAAAATGCTAAGGCGACAAGGAAGAACACATAGGACTTTAGCAAACAAGAGCAGGAAGGAGCAAATAAGAGGCTCAGGTTTACCTCCACAGATAATGCACGTAACAGCACGACTCAAACAAAAATGAGACAGTATTATTAAGAAGGATCCTAAGACATGATGTCTATGTGAATATCAGAACACAAGAGATATGCAACTTTGTTTTATGACTCAGAAGCAGGGGCCCTAGTGAGCTTTCCTATTGATTTTAAGCCTATTAACAGTTAAGCAATAAACACAAAGAGGCAGTTTCCAGTTTTATAAGAGTTGGTTACCTAAGGCTTGCCTAGCCGTTGGATAGGGCACAATAGTTATCAAGTTATTAAAAGACAATTGTTATCCGTTGTCTGACCTAAAACATGTTGTTCTAGGTGTTACAAAATACATGATTATTACCAATTTTTTTAAAACAGGGTGAGACTGTTTATATCCCTTTTCATGCATCAGTAGTTTAACTAGGTGTAACTGAGAAAGTATGAACGAGATCCTAAACAAGGTATTTAATATGCATTCACAAGGTACAAAATGATTTATATGCATGATTCCTAAAGCAGGATTTCTAAATGCACAACATGATTGCAGAATTACCTAAAGTAGGATTTCTAAATGCATCGAAGGTTACAGCATTGTAGAGCATGATTTCAAGTGGGCAGGAGCAACAACTTGGTTTTAAAGTCATTTATCTTAGAAACAGGATTTCTAAGTGATAACAAGAATGTTAAAATGAGATGCCGAAACAGTGTACCTAATAGCATGGTATCTAATGCATGATATGATTTGCATGTATTGGTCCTAAACATGAGTTCAATTGCGCATATAGGGAACGTAAACCTAAAACATGGTTTCTACCCTTTGATATCTATAACATGTATAGCTACCCTTCCCCTTTTCACTAGCCATCCCCAATATTTTGTTTACAATAAATTATTACAAACCAATATTGAATGAATTACATAAGTAGATAAGGAAAAAAAAGAAGTTACGCTATATAGAGCCTGCAAATAGGCCCAGATTACCAGAATCTCAAATGCCAAACAGCCTTTTACATAATCCGGGTGTGTCACAGTTCCCTAAGGACCTCAAGTGATCCCGGGCAGTGCTCACACCCAGATTTAATAACCATAGTTGGGTACGTGCTGTGTGGAAGGGCCAACTCTAATGCATTAGAGTTAGAGGGATCTCGTAGGGATCCCTAAGAAGTCACACATTAGAGGGGCAGAACTTAAAGGTCTAAGAGTAGAGTAAGAGTGCTTGACATAGTTTTGAAAGATTTAAGTTGGAAAACAGTTTTAAAGAGACTTTCTTGAAATAATTTTGTAAAAGTAATAGAAAGAGTTATTTAACAAAATAATTTTGAAAAGAGTAAGGAAATTAACAACAATAAACCAAACATAGAACTAGAAGAGGTTCAGCAACACCCAAAGAACACAGAACCAAGACAGGTTTAACAATACCAAACCTTCACACATGGGTGATGGAGGATAGGTGTTGGCCCATGTCACTGAATGGGTTTTGAAGATTGACAAGTTGAACCAGGTTCATTAGAGCACACACATCTGAACGGAACAGTTGGCACAAGAATTTTTCATGCATAGGAGATATCAGTGATTGCTGAGTATCAAAGAGCTAAAAGGATGTCTTCTAATACGAAAAGGTTGCAAACGGATAAAGAAGACTGAAGTTGATTTTAGCAAGGAAAGAAATAGAGAAGGAATGAGTCATAGTCGAACTCGTATACCCAGGTAGAGTTGGATCAAAATTGAACCATGTACTCAACAACTGACTCTATAAATACTCAATGTATTACTGCTGAAAGGGTTGGCGCACAATGACAAAAGTGAATCAAGGTCTGAAAAGCATAGTTCTTAGGATATTTTGCAAGCAGAAGTATTGTGCGAAGGCTGCAGTTCAACAAGAAAAAACAGTTTCATCGTTGATGTATTGAGTCTAGTTGATTGTAGTAGGAGTTTTAATATTGTATCTTATGAGCTTTCTTAGAAGCAAATTGTAAGAGGTACATATTGTTAAAGTTAGAGTTAGCTTGAATTCTGTAGAAATTAGCTAGAGGCTAGTTGATACAAAGAGGATTAGAGTTAGTCCAAGGATTACAAAAGAGTTTGTTTTGTAAGTCCGTTTGTCTCTGAGTTTTTAGTGAAGTGTTTGAGCAAATCCTACTGAGGAGTAGGTCGTGGTTTTTTCACCTTTTGAGCCAGGTGTTTTTCACGTAAAAATCTCTGTGTCTTTACTTTACTGCTTTATTATTACGCAATAGTAGAAAGTAGTACACCGAGAAGAACCAGGTTCTTCTTATTAGACAGCACTCGAAAATTGGGTACTGCACAATTAACTTATATTATTGTGTAGTATTGAAGTCTAAAACATCAATTGGTATCAGATCAAGTTATCCTTGAAAAGGCTAACACCTTGGAAAAGATCTGGATGAGTGCACCACTTGGGAACTGGGAAGGTCAATCAACCGCAAGGCCACCACTCTTCAATGGTCAGTACTATTCTTGGTGGAAAAATAGAATGAAGGACCATCTTATTGGAGAGAACTATGAACTATGGGACATAGTCACTGATGGACCCCTTGCAACAATGAAGAAGACTGCTGAAGGTATAGATGTACCTTAGACTAGGGCTGACTGCACGGCTGAAGATTTGAAAAAATGGGAGAAGAATGCCAAGGCTAAGAAGTGGCTAGTATGTGGACTAGGTCCTGATGAATGTAGTAGAATCCAAAGCTGCACAACAGCCAAAGAAATTTGGGACACTCTACAAGTATCCCATGAAGGAACACCTCAAGTTAAAAGGTTTAGAGGTACACTACTATACTCCCAGTATGAAAACTTCACTATGAAAGAAGGAGAGACTATTCAGGGGTTGTACACAAGGTTTACAACCTTGACCAATGAACTCAAGTCTCTTGGAAGAATCATACTTGAAGAAGACAAGGTAGAGAAGATCTTGACAAGGGTTTTGCCTATATCCTGGGAAAGCAAGGTCACTACTATCCAGGAATCCAAAAATATGGAAACTCTTAGACTGGATGAGTTAATTGGAAATCTCACAACTTATGAACTCAGAAGGCAAACCATGAAGATGGATGTCCCAAAGAAGGAGAGAAGTCTAGACCTTAGGATCACTGAAGGAGCAGATCTGAAGGAGGATGAGATGGCCATGATCACCAAAGAATATAGAAACTTTCTCATGAGGAAGAAGGGCATATCTAGGGGAGGAAACTTCAACAAGGCAAAGGCACCAGAAAGGCCAGCTAATGAGGGATGCTACAAGTGTGGAAAAACTGACCATCTCATAAAAAACTGCCCTTAGTGGGAGGTAGAATGGAGGAAGGAGATATATGAAAGAAAGAACATGAAGAAGGTACTGGTCCAACCCAAGAAAACCACTACAAAGGCTATGGTTGCTGTTTGGAAGGAAAGTTCAGATAAAGAATCAGAAGATGGTGAGATAGAAGACCAGGCTCTCATGGAAATTGGAGAATCTGATGAGGAGACTTATGAAGAACCAGAGGTAAGTATCTCATAACTTAAAACTAAAATAAAGTTTTTATCTAAGGAGAAACTCTCTGAGTTGCTACTTGACTTCATAGATGATTCTGAGGAAACAACCAAAGAGAAGGATCAACTATCTAAAGATTGTGCAATGCTAAAAGCAGAATGCATGGACCTGGAAATAAGGGTTAGTGAATCTAAAAAGAAAAACACTGTCTTGATGAACTAGGTCCATCCACTCAAAATTGAAATCCTAGAACTAAAATCTAAAAACTTAAAGTTAAGACTAGGATCCAGCAAAAAGGTGGTTGATCACTCTCATGCAATGTTAGAAGAAGACTTAGGAAAACTAAAGGATAAAATGTATGCCAAGATGAATAGATAAAATCTCTTAAATAAGAGCTTGGCAAAGTCAAATATGAATTTGATAGAACAAACAAATGGATAAACTCTTCTGATGCATTAACTTGGCTTCAAGAGAATCACAGTAGCAACTAGAGAGGGCTTGGTTTTGGGAGTCAATTGCCTAAGTGGGATCCCAAAAGAAAGTATCTCACTCTCCCTGAAAATAAAATGTGCACCCATTGTGGGAAGACTGACCATTGCAAATATGAGTGTGCTGTAAAACAGCAGGCCAGTCAGAAAAATGAGAGATTCATTAAAAAGAAGAACTGGCTACCAAACTGGGCCAGAAAAAATTTGATTCATCCATTCTCTCATAGAAAAGGACCCAACCTAGTTTGGGTTCTTAAAACTAACCCCTGATTTCGTTTTGCAGGTACAAGTGAAGGGAAGCAGCCTAATTTGGTTTTTGGATAGTGGCTGCTCTAAGCATATGACAGGGAACAAGGACTAGTTCCTTTCACTTGAAAACCTCAAAGGAGGAAATGTCTCATTTGGAAACGGAAAGTAAGGTGAAATTATAGGTGTCGGCAAGGTAGGTAAAGATGACACACGTTCAATTGAACATGTGTACTTGATATATGGCTTGAAATATAGCCTAATCAGTGTGTCACAACTGTGTGACAGAGGCAACCTTGTCGCTTTTACTTCCACAAAATGTTTTGTGATCAATCTTCTTATTGACAAGATTGTTTTGCACGGAAAGAGAATGAACAATATCTATGTCATTGACTTGTCCACACTGTCTGACAATGAACTCACTTGCCTTAGTGTGTTGGACAGTGATCCCATCCTGTGGCACAAAAGACTTGGTCATGCAAGTGTGACTCGGCTTAACAAGCTAGTCTCTAAGGACTTAGTGGTAGGTGATGAGTGGTGATTTTACCACTCATTTTATCCTTTTCTCATTAGATTTTGTATTGTTAAATGATAATTTGAGGTCGTTGTTAGTGTATAATTGCTCAATTTTCAGGGAAATGATGCTATGAAGGTTGGTGTTGAATTGGACTGAAAGTTGGACAAAAAGCGGTGAAAATGTGCATAAAGGCTTCAGTGATTCCGCACTTGCGGATTGTAGGACGCAAGCACGACCTCGCGCCTGCGAGGCATTGTCTCCCCTGCGAAGCTGGCTTAGGCACACAAGACTCGCACCTGCGGTGCTTTTTACGCACCTGCGAAACCGCAGGTGCGACCAAATGTCCGCATTTGCGAGGGAATTCAAACCAGCTTAATCTCGCACCTGTGATGGAATTCACGCACCTGCGGAACCGCAAGTGCGAACAGACATCCGCCCCTGCGGAAAAGTGACGCAACTCAAAACCCGCACCTGCGAGAAATCTTCCGCCCCTGCGGAATCGCACCTGCGATGAATCTTCCGCAGGTGCGGTAGTCGGGCATCAGATTTGGACAAAGGTGTAAAATCGCATTTTCCAACTTTAACTTTTATATACTCGACCTAGCAGCCATTTTTGGGAAGAAGGGAGACATCTAGGGCTTTTTGGAAAGAACATAATATTGGGGATATATTTTGAGCTTTGTAAATATATTTTGAGTAGAGAATAACAAGTATTGATTTGTGGGTTTGCACACACACTTGGGATTTGTGGATTTCGACATTGTGGTGAAGTTTTCTTTACCCATTTGTGTTTATTTCTTCATTTCCTTGCTTTGTATTGTATATCTAAGTGTGTAGTATTTTTCCAACACTTGAATATGGTTTATGGAAATATTCATGTTTAAAGTGTGGATTAAATACCTTGTTGTGCTTATGTATTGAATGATTTTATTATATTTATGAAGTGGTGTTTGTTATTTTAATTATTCTTGTTCTTTAATGTTTCCAAAGGGATTAGCTAACCCTAGGACTCGCCCATTAACTCCGAATTAGTTTTGGAAAAGATTATTTGGGGTTGGGAAAGATTAATTAACAAGAACTTGAGGATTTAACCCTCATTTTATAGATTCTACCTAGGGATAGGATTGAACTACTTGTAGCCAAATTCGGAAGTGCTTAATCTCCTAATTGGGTTAGGGATAAATCAATTAGGATGTCTTGTTAGTCTTTGGAAAAAGCTAATTAAGAAATGTTATCCATGGCTAATTAACATTACCCGCTCGTATTTGTAAAATCGTGAAGTACATTGGATCGTTACTCGAGTGTAATACCCGAAGCATCGATAATTGTTGCCCCCGATCATTTTAATTGTTTTCTAGGATAGTTTATAGTCTCGCGTTTAGTTATAAACAATCATCAAAAACCCAAAATCATATTTGTTTGGCACTGCACGATAAGTGATAATTCTCTAGCATTCCTAACGCCCTCATATTGTTCTCTGTGGGATTAGACCCCAACCTTGTTGAGTTACTATATTTGACAA
>MDKH01051915.1:0-10603 GCA_005239495.1 Nicotiana undulata | reverse complement strand
TATATATATATATATGTCTCCTGTTGGTTTCATGGTTGAGAGGATATTAATGATGTTTATGAGAAAGAAATACAGTTTCTTATCGCTGATTGTTGAGACAAAAATATTGTGAAAGGCTTGGCCTAAACTGTGAAATTTATGAATAAATTGATATGAGATGTCTGGTGGGAGCGGGTTGCACACCGCAGCAAGGAGTGATAAGGGTGGACATGTGGGATCGGGTTGCACGCCGCAACATGAGTAATAAGGGTGATATATTTAGGGAGGAGCAATAAGGGTGGACAGGTGGGAGCGGGTTGCACGCCGCAACAAGGAGCGATAAATGAGGACATTTATATTTTTACTGATTTTCAAAGAAAATAAAGATTTGAAAAGTTTAAATGTTTATTTTACTATTCTTCATATTTTTGGCACTACTTTTATTTAAAGTTAAAGTTTGAAAACTTGGAAATTATTGAGAATTGGTTATAGCTGAGACCTGGAAAAGACGGCCGAGTTATTTTATTATTGTTGCAGTATTTAAATTATTTTTTTAGATTTCCTTCTTGCTTTATATATTGTTGTCATAGGTTATATTGCTAAATCCCCGCCGTAGCCTCGTCACTACTTTATCGAGGTTAGGCTCGTCACTTACTCAGTACATAGGGTCGGTTGTACTGATACTACACTTTGCACTCTTTTGTGCAGATCCAGGTACTAGCCAGCAGTAGAGATTATTAGAGCAGTCATCCATTCATTCGGAGACACGAGGTATATCTGCCGGCGTTCGAAGATCCCGAGAGTCTTCCCCTAATTTCATAAATGTTGTTTTGTTTTATTCAGGACAATACGTTATTTCTTTCAGCCCAGTATTTATTCTTTAGTAGTTCGTGAATTGTGACATCAGGCTCGGGTGGTTCAAGATTTATTTATATGATTAGTTTCGTGGCTCAGTTTAATTAATCAATTGTTTATTTTTCTTTATTATATTTGGAATTATTCATTACTTGCCAATACGATTCAGTTTACTTTAGATTATTTTATTATGTCTAAATGGATAAATAATACAAAGTAGTTAATCGAATTCTAATATTGGCTTGCCTAGCAAGTATGGTGTTAGGCGCCATCACGATCCCTAAGGTTGGGAATTTGGGTTGTGACAGTGGATTGAGTTTGTGGGCTCCTTTTGCAACCATTCCTTAGCTTCCCCCAGCAGTGAAAAGGAAGCGTTCTTGTAAGCGTTTGGATAATTGGACATAGTCCTTGGAAAAGTTCGGATAATTGTAAGCGTTCATAATTTTCTAGGAAGTTCTGAATGTTCCTCTGTGGGTCTTCATGAGATAGACCCGCATATTTCCCTATGGATTGAATTAGTTGTACCATGTACTGTTTGAGTTCAAAGCGGCCCGTGATATCAGGCTTCACAATAGCCTTAGTCATATTAGCAAGATTGAGCCTTGCAGCTTCTATCACCGGACGCTCTTCATTACCTTCCATCCCTATTGGTTGTGGTTGAACTACAACATTCAACTCTCTTTCTATTCTAGTTATAGCTTCGACTTCCCTCCTTACTCTGTAAAGTGTTCGTTCAATTTCAGGATCGAGAGGAAGGAGGTTGATTGCGCTTCTACTCCTCCGTATTCAAGAGAAGAGCCTGTATTAACACAAACAAGGCAAATTAAAAATTAAAACTTGAACAAATAACTAATAAAAGCTTAAATCAGTCAAGTAGCTAATTTCTAAGTCTCTCGGCAACGACACCAAAAACTTGTTGCGATCAAACACACTCACGCAAGTATACGTGGTCGTCAAGTAATAGAGTACTGAGTAGAGTATCATTCCCACGAATACTTATGGTTAACTTTTGACTGATTCAAACTTAAACAACTTATCGATTCAAGATATTTCTTACATCGTATGTAAGTGTCTAATTTACTACCTAAGAAACTATCAAGCAATTAACTAACTAGAAATCAACCACAACATTTAAGCAATTTCGGTTAACAATGAGCATGAGAGGATATTCCAGGGTTATAGGCTAGCTAGCAATCATGTTGCGTTCTTGGCTTAAAATGACTAATTGATTTATCTGGATCGTTGATTGATAGGGTTGATATTACTCATAAGAATCCGTCGAGTTCTTACTCGCCTGTTCAAGCTAACTTAATGCCGATATGTCTATGGAATTAAGATTAACAAGAATGCATTTATACTTCCTGTATTTCAACCAAGCAAGACAACTAGGTATATTTCTATCCTAATTGCGAATCTATTCTACGATGCCAAGGTTCAAGAACTTTTTCTATTTAATTCTATATGCAATCTAGAATTCTCATTTTCGAGTTCAACTCTAGATTCGTAGATATTATTTCAATGTTAGCTACTCAGAAAAATAATTAAAAACAGAATTAAATAAACAACCCAATACGATAAACTCAAATTCATCAAATTAAACTTCAAACATCACATTCATGTAGCTCCCATGACCCCAGAACAATAGGGTTCTTATCCACTCATGTTCATACAATCATCACAAATGTTATTTTCAAATATAAAATCAATGAATACTAGAATAAAAATGGAAGAATTGATCAAATCCGTGCTCCCGAGTGTTCCGTACTTTTTTTTTCCTCTCTAAGTTCGGTCCTCCATTGAAATCGTGTTTATTTGTGTATTTATACCGTGTAGAAATAACCCCAGACGAATTTACCCTTTCCAAGCCGAAGTAGGAATTACTCTGCGATTTTTGTACACACATACACCGCGCCCCGCGGCGCGCTTGTGGAGATTATCAGCGGGCAATGCATTTTTCTTTGTCAAATAATTGTTTACACTGTCGCGCCCTATGTGACGCGATAGTGTTAATTTCTCATAGTGAAATTGTTTCATCCTTTTTGACATCCAGAATGGGTACACCACCTCCGAACACGATTCCGACTTAATTTATTCGTATTTTACTCAGATTTTAAAGCTCTCAATTGATCGATTTAGCTCGAAATTAACTTTTGAACTCGGAATCACTTCTTGCAAAGCATAAAACACGTTCTAAGTGCAATTCACTATCATTTAATATCAAACACATGTAAAATACAGTAATTAGAGTGCAATACTACGGCTAAAACACGAGTTTCTAGCCTACCATCACTCTCATTCTCCTATTTTTCTTTGTAATAGTCTCTTTAATATAAATATTTTTTTTTATATTGGATTTATGAAGCAGATTTTTAGTTTATACTGAATGATTGTATTTCATATATTTGAATCATCATGTAAACAATAAGTTATATCGAATACCCAATATTATTGGGTTGGATAACTATATTTTACATTGATTAAAATCTTTAGTATATGTTTTTACTTTATTTTTTATATTCTAGTTAAATAAAAATAAAATTTAATTAGATTCTTTTATATTAAATATTTGAATTTATTTTTCTTTTAAATAATACTAAATATAAGTTGAACATTTAATATCCTTTTTCGTAATTTGACATTCAGAAGTATTTTTTGAAAAAATTACTCAAACACAATTTTCTTATTAAATATTGCAAAAGAAAACTTCTTACAAATTAGCCAAACACAAGTTGCAACTCCCCAAAAGTGTTTTTGAGCAAAAGTACTTTTCAAAATAAATATTTTTTGGCAGCTTGGCCAAACGGGCTCTTAGTCACCTTGAAATTAAATTTCAAAATTGTTTGAAATTTGAATTTTCAGAACCTAACTTCAAGCCTTTGAATGCTATTCAAACCCTAAGGCCTAAATAAGGAAGAATATTGATTTGAAGTTTGTTAATTTCTAGCTAAACGTTAATATTTTTAAAATGATTGGTTTACATAACATATTTAAAAGCAACTACCTAATATTATTTCCAGTAAATTTTTTTTATTGTGCGTCCTATTTGGGAACTACCATTTAACCTGTACCCAATTTTCAAATTTTATTAATTTGTACCTAATATTGATAAAATTTAGACAAAAACCCTAGCTCTTCCGCTTCATCTTTTCCTCTTTTTTCTTCTCCTTATTTATGCCATCAAAACCTCAAATGTTTTATACCAATTGCCTTGAATAAGATTCAATCATAACCAACGACTTTTTTTTTAAAGATGCTTCTTTTCCTTTGTTGTTGGTTCCCATTTGATGAATTTTCAACTTCGAATTGTTTTGATTCTTGAGATTGCAACGAAATAAATTTAACTTCTAGGGTTTCAAGAAAGATTCCGAATGGATTCTTGCAACAGAACCAACCAACAGAGACATACGAAATCCAAACTTTAAAAATGCTGAAGAAAGTTTATTGTCTCTTGAGATAAGATTCCATGACTCAACTAAGCATTGGAAGATATTATTCCAATTGGTAATGGACATCTTTGGTGCTACAATTTGGGGGTGTTCCTTTGATATTTTCTATTTTAATAGTAAGCTCATTTCCTTCTGATTTTTTTTGTAATGCATGTATCTTTCATCTATTAAATATGATTATTTGAAATATAGAATGTGAGCAAAATAGAGCAAATTTAGTCAAAAATATTTGAAGTTTGCCCTTGCCAAGATCACTATTCAAGCAAAAAGTCTGAAATTCGATCTTACCAAGACCACAACTTGAGCAAAAAAAATATTCGAAGTTTGGCCTTGCCAAGGCCACAACTTTAGTCGAAAATGTCTGAAGTTGTCCTTGGTAGGGAAGGTCAAACTTCAGGCAAAAATGTATGAAGTTTGGACTTGACAAAGCCACACTTCAGACATTTTTTTTGATGTTTGACACTTTAGATGCGAATTTTACAGCTTCAGTCTTGTATATCCAAATTGTATTTTAAAGTGGATAAATTTAGTAAAAAAATTAACTTTAGCTATAGCTTAAATAGTGACCCCAAAATTGGGTATTTATGCACTTTCCCCCTATTTTTACAGCTAATCTGCATTTGGTTCAAGGAACCACACAACACTAGGTTGGAACTAATCTGCATTTGATTCAAGGAACCAGCCAACACTAGGTTGGAAAGTTACAGGCTTAACCACTATCTTTTGACTTAATTTTCTATTACCTATGCGTTTACGACATGCACTCAACTAATTATAAGAGAAAACATCTTCCTAGTTGAAGTATAGACGGATGTCACGGAAGTTACACGATTTCTCCACGATGATTATCCAACTTACAATGATTTGATCTATGAATGCATGTCGTTAATGGAGAAGGCATTGCTGCTATGGGAGATCACAATGAGGCATAGCTTTCGCGAAGGGAACATGGTAGCACATGTATTGGCAAAAGCAGCTCTTACGCAATCTAGCTATAATAAGTTATGAACTTTTGTTTTACCACCTGAATTTGTAATAGATGCCTATCACAAAGATCAGGAAGGTTTTGTTTATATAAGAAAGTGTTTAACTTCTATGTGTTGTAATATGGCTGCAGTAGGTAATGACAATGCCTTAGAAGGCATAACTTGTCACGATCCAAAATCCTAACTCAGGTCGTGATGGCGCCCAACAGCAGGGTCGGGCGAGCCAACACTCATTTATCTAAGGGTTCTTTATTATTTGACTAAATGTTTCATCACATACCAAGTTATAAAGTTTGAAACACAATATCGAAAAGATAATTAACCACTTTTTAAACAGAAAGCAGTCATAAAGAGGCGTGGCAAAAAATATACAGAATCATGGTAACTACTATGTGTGTGCCACGAACTAGTGTCACGAGTAGCACGGGCATCCTAACTGGATATACAAAATACAAAATATACAATCCCACTGTCTGAAATAAATAGACGAGAAAATAAGCAAAAGAGGCTCCATGGCGCTGCTGAGGATTGTCAGGAGAAATAGCTCACCGTGAAGTCAGGTCTACTATATCAGAATCTAGCTCCGGTATGATAACCAGATGCACCAGGCTCAGAACATGTACAATTAAGTACAAAAGCGTAGTATGAGTACATAAATAAATACGTACCAAGTGAGTATCCAGTCTAATCTCAAAGAAGTAGTGACGAGAGGTCGACTTGGCACTCACTAAGGTCCAACAGTATAGTATAACAGAGTATAATGAAAGCGGTAGGCATGTAAAACAGTGAGCAGTAAGTACATATAGGGCGCAAAAATCCAAGTGTATACTGAACGTAAGTAAACAAGTACTACATTTTCTCCCAAATATCCGCCAAATCAATATCTATGAAAAATAGTAACATTTTCCATGCGCACACAGGATAAAGACAACCGGCCGGAGTCGTAAAGATAATAACTATGCACTGTCGAGGGTCAAACGGCCCGAACCATAAGTGCATCTACTCCCTTCTCGCGAATCAATCATGCGACGCGGTTGACATAATAATAACACGGCTACCCCGCTCGCGAATCATACCTGCGACTCAGGTGTTCGTATACTTATACAGAATTATCGTAAGGCTTCCCCGCTCGCGAATCATACCTGCGACTCGGGTGCTAGTATACTGACACAGAATTATCGTGAGGCTGCCCTGCTCACGAATCATTCCTGCGACTCGGGTGCTAGTATACTTACACAGAATTATCGTAAGGCTTCCCTCCTCGCGAATCATACCTGCGACTCGGGTGCTAGTAGACTTACACAGATTTATCAATAAGCTCAGTAGAGGCTATACTTGTAACATGGATTAAGTAACTGTCAATTCGGATGTAACTCACTACTATTTTCATGCTAGTTCAAGAGTAATAAGCAACTCGAAGTACGCCGAGAGATACATATAGGCACATAAAAGCATGCTCGTGGGCCCTAAAACTATCTGACATGGCATAATAGTAGCTACGCACGGACTCTCGTCACTTTGTACGCACGTAGCCCCCAAAACAATCACACATAGCATTTAAATCACCTACGGGGACAATTTCCCTCTTACAAGGTTAGAAAGGAGACTCACCTCGTGTCGAATCTACCTCCCGGACTAAGAATGCGCCCGAAACTCCGAACTCTACACCCGAGGACTCGTCACTAGCCAAATGTTGTACAATTATATCAATTCATGCTCAAAGTAAGGAAATTATCCTATTTATTCAATAAATTCATCATTCTTGAAGAATTCTCAAAATTCAACCCCGGGCCCGCACGCTCGGATTCAGAAATTTCTCGAAGGAAACACTCACCCATAACCTAAGGGTCGTTAATATATGATTTTTACTTAAATTCATAGCAAATTAATGGGTAATTCATCAAATCTCCACAAGCCCTAGGTTACTAATCAAGAAGTACCCAATTCTTAATTTTTCACTAGTTAAGTAGGTAATTTAACTAGTAATTCATGAATTAAAACTAACTTTAGGGTGGAAATAACTTACCTTACAGTGGTTGGTCGTGGAGTCCTTATCCAAAGCTCTCAAGGTCTTTTAATGGAGGAAAAATGGGGATGAAAATGAAGACTCCTGTATTTAAAAAGATCACACTGTCTACAGTGTTTTCGCATCTGCGGCTCAAGGACCGCACCTGCGAGCAAAAGCTCGCACCTGCGGAGCTGGACGAGAAAGGCTGGGCCCGCACCTGCGGAGAGGAGACCGCACCTTCGGCTCTGTTCCTGTGGAACTTGGTCCGCACCTGCGAGAAATGGCCTGGCCACTGGTTTCTGCACCTGCGAGGCTGGGACCGCAGGAGCGGTCCCGCACCTGCGGCTGGGCAACCACACCTGCGGTCACACCAGATCACGTGCACCAACTGCATTTTAGCTGGTTTTTGGCCTCATATAGTGCCCGAGGGGGCACCTGGGCCCACCCGAGCCCCCTTCCAAATATATCGACAAGTCCCAAATCATAATACGGACTCGCTGGAGCCTTCGGAACACTCAAAACAGCTCTAAAACTCAAAATCACCCTTTAAAACTCCTAGAACCAAAACTTAAGAACTTCAAGTTCTTGAATTTGATATCAATGCGCCGAATCGACCTATACTACTCGGAATGATACCAAATTTTGCAGGCAAGTCATAAATGACATAACGGAACTATCCTCGATATCGGAATTCCATTCGGACCTTGATAACTCAAAAACACGTTCCAACCCAAATTTCAAACTTAAGGAAATTCTTATTTCGCTATTGGACGCCGAAATGCTCCCGGATCATCAAAACCCCATTCCGAACATACGCCCAAGTCCAAAATCATCATACGAAGCTACTGGAACTCTCGAAACTCGATTCCGAGGTCGTTTGCTCAAAATGTTGACCGAAGTCAAACTTGGCCAAAAGGCCAACCTTAAGGAACTAAGTGTTCCTATACTGCCCTAAACACTTCTAAAACCCAAAACCATCCGCCCCCGCAAGTTACGAATCATAATAAGACGCTATGGGAAGTCTCATTTAGGGGAACGGGGTTCGATAATTCAAAACGATCGGTCGGGTCGTTACATAACTAGAACCCATCGAGGCATTTGTATGAAGACAATTAACAAGAATCACACGGTAGAGTAGGAATGAAAATTGAGTTTTTTCCTAACTTCATAGCCTCTGAGGGATAAGTACAGATGTCTCCGCACTGATCCTTCAGACTCTATTAAGCTTGTTCGTGAATTGTGAGACCTAGGCAACCTAGTGCTCTAATACCAACTCGTCACGAACCAAATTCCCAACCCACGTGATCGTGATGGCGCCTAACACTATACTTGCTAGGCAAGCAAATGTTAGAACTTATTTAATTATTTTCTCTTAAAGTTTACTTATTCATAACAGAACAACTTAAAAATAAACTGAATCTACTACTTTCCAACAAAATAACTTCATGGATAATAACAAAATAAATAAATCGAACCACGAACTAAATATATAACTACCCAGGGTCTGGTGTCATAATTCACGAACTACTAAAGAATACTACAAATAATGGACTGGAAGAAATATCTATCTGTTTTGAAAGATATAAAACAGTGTCTAAGTAATAAAGGGAAGGCTCCAGGAATCTGCGGACGCCAGCAGATCTACCACGTGTCTCCGAGTAAATGATGACAACTACTACAATCTCCTAACTCTGGTCGGTACCTGTATTTGTACAAGAAGTGCAGAGTGTAGTATCAGTACAACCGACCCCATGTACTGAGTAAGTGCCGATCCTAACCTCGGCGAAGTAGTGACGAGAAAATAATTAAATAAGTTTTAACATTTGCTTTCCTAGCAAGTATAGTGTTAGGCGCCATCATGATCCCGTGGGTTGGGAATTTGGGTCGTGACGAGTTGGTATTAGAGCACTAGGTTGCCTAGGTCTCACAATTCATGAACAAGCTTAATAGAGTCTAAATGATCGGTACAGAGACGTCTGTACTTATCCCTCAGAGGCTATGAAGTTAGGAACAAACTCAATTTTTATTCCTACTATATCGTGCGATTCTTGTTAGTTGTCTTCACTACAAATGCCTCGATGGGCTATAGTTATGTAACGACCCGACCGGTCATTTTGCATTATTAGACCCCGTTCCCCTAATTGAGACTTCCCATAGCGTCTTATTATCATTCGTGACTTGCGGGGGTGGATGGTTCGGGTTTCAGAAGTGTTTAGGGTAGTGTAGGAACACTTGGTTCCTTAAGGTTGGCCTTAAAGGCCAAGTTCGACTTCGGTCAACAGATTTAGTAAACGACCTCGGAATCAAGATTCGACGGTTTTGGTAGGTTCGTATGATGATTTCAGACTTGGGCGTATGTTCGAAACGGGTTTTGGATGACCCGGGGGCGTTTCGGCGCCAAATAGTGAAATTTGAGTTTCCTTAAGTTCAAATTGAGGTTTGGAACATCTTTTTTGTGTTATCGAGGTCCAAACAAAATTCCGAGACCAGAAATAGTTCCGTTATGTCATTTATGACTTGCTCGCAAAATTTGGTGTCATTACGAGTAGTATAGGTAGGTTCGGCGCATTGTTAGCAAATTCTAGAACTTGAAGTTCTTAAGTTTGATCCAATAGGTTTTGGGGTGTGATTTATTGATTTAGCGTTGTTTAGGACGTTCCGAAGGCTCGAGCAAGTCCGTATTATGATTTAGGACTTGTTGGTATAATTGGACGGGGTCTCAGGTGGGCCTAAATGCCGTTCGGGCATCGAGCGAGGAAAAAACCAGCAGCAAATGACTGCTGGTGCACCAGATCTGGTGCGACCGCACTTGCAGAGGCCTAGACGCAGGTGCGAGACCGCTTCTGTGGTCCCCTGCCTCGTAGTTGCGGCCCCCAGGTGAGGATGCCAAGTTTCGCAGGTGCGGATTATTTTCCGCATAAGCGGAGCCGCAGGTGCGGACTCCGCTTCGCTGGTGCAAACCCAGGCCCCCTTTCCCATTTCCGTAGATGCGAGACCGCAGGTGCGAAAAACCCGCATGTAGTGAGGTTGTTTTAAAACACGGGAATTCACCATTTTTGATCATTTCACTTCATCCTTGGGCGATTTTAGAGCATGCAAAAGAGACCAACGACCTAGCTACTGTAAGGTAAGTAATTCCCACACTAAACTGTCACGACCAAAACTAGAGGATCATGACTAGCACCCGGGCCATACTTGCCGAGCACCAACGTACATTTTATCTAACCTTCTTATTATCTTTAAGGGATAACGAGATCATTATAAATGGTAGATATGGATCATGAACATACATCACATGGGATGACAAGATTGCTAAGAAACTACATAAA